>SNQJ01S0018282.1:85638-97560 GCA_010110895.2 Picea sitchensis
AGAGAATTTGTGAATATTGGGGGAAAAACTATCATCCGAGCGAGTTTAACCTCCACAATCCTCCTAGACCATCGATCTATAGATTCGACATGATCAACGGTTGACATCGATTCCACCTCAGGAGAGCAGTTTCTATCGTGGAACTCGGGAAAGGAGATACAAGTTGTGCTAGTTGGGACTCCACAATCGTACTTGATCATATATCTCCACGTCGGTTCAAGCACGACCGTCGATCCTCCATAGGAGGTTAGTGCCTGAATAAATTGAACAAGGTTATAGCCTCTATCACCTAGGTTGAAGTTTTAGGTCCTTAGATCTATGGCTCTTAATACTTTGTGTCTTCAGCATTCAGAAGTTTTGGAATTAAGCCACCTCTATTATCCTGAAGTGGGAATTCATTGAAGTGCTTAGTGCCCCCTCTTCACTAAGTTTGATCTAATGACTGAGGGTTCTTTCCACTAGATTTCCAGATCCATGACTCTCGTTACTTCATGGATTTAGCATTCGAGGGTTTGATGATATATTATCCCCGTTAATATGGAGTGGGACGCTACTGAAGTTTCCTCGGCGTGGATCCAACAGCTAAGGGGATCCCAAATACTCTCAGATCAGTGGTTAGTGTTACTTAATGATAACAAAGTGGGTCCAGGTTTAATGGTGGGAAAGACTAACTGTCCCGTATAAGGAAACTGCTAGGAGCCAGTTAACCTGGTGGGTAACCATAACTATCACTTTCCTTCGGTCGATTTATAAATGGTAGGGTCGAAGCACTCCAGAGTTCTGAACTCCCAGAGTTTCGAAGCACTCCATATTTTCGAAGCACTCTAGAGTTCTGAACTCCCAGAGTTTCGAAGCCAAAAGGATTAACTTGTTTAGGGCCTAGCGTAGGGTTCCCATACTTTGGTCACATGGGTCCTTTGGAAAATCTTGTGGGATATGCACTGATTCCTTTAGTTGTAACATATCCAACCCCTTAAATACCCTTTAAGGGATGGGGCATCAAATTGTTTCTTTCCCTAGTTCATTTTTGGTCCCTTACTAAGAAAAACCCTCTTATTCAACTCCCCTGAAATTTACATCTCTCACTGTGCGCTTGAACCAGCTAGTGGGGTCCTCATAGTGACCTCGGGCTTGAAACTGAGAGTTAAGAGTCTATGCTAGGAAAGGTTTCAGAATGTCTGAAGTTCCCAAAATTCATTAGTTCCAACAATGTTTTCAAATTCTCAGATCGTCGAACAATGAAGGAAATCAACGGTCCATGTCCTCCGCCGAGATCCTACGGTTAAAAATGGGATTGACATTTGGCATGGAACACTTCTTTCTCCTAATCCCCGAAGTCCCAAAATATCGCCAAGTGGACTTAGTCCTTTGACGATTGACATTCGGCATTGAACGTCTTATGTTTTGGTGTTTTGACAGTTGGCAGTTGTCATTGGTCAGTTGACATTCGACGATCGTCATTGGAACTTCCTTTATAAACCTACACTCTAATATTTTGAATTCTCGCTACGTGGCTTTGGCCCTTCGACGATCGACGTTTGGAGATTTACGTTGAATGCTCTATATTGTACCATGTCATAAATCTTCTGAACACCAAAGTTATCCAAACTTCCAGAGTCCCGAATACGTCACCAACCACATTGGCCAGGCGTGCATGAACCAAAATTTGACACCCGGTGAGGGTCAAGGGGTGACACTTGTCCTCATTATGGGGTGACATGTGTCATTCTTTAATAGTCATAAATGGATTGTGAATTGAACAAATATGGGTGACACGTGGCACCTTAGTTTCGGGTCCACATCAACTGGGATGATGTCAGTGAGCCATGTCAACTCCCATCATATGGTTGGGATTTACCCACATGGATCCATATATCCACGGTCCTCATTACTTCGCGGCTCCGAGATTTAGATCTTATCGAATCCTCTCGACACAAATCCACCAAAGATCTAAGTCCCCAGACTCTCAGATCTGGCGCCACGCTTCCTCTTCCTATCAACGACTAAGATTTATTTCAACGTTTGTTACTTCAATAGTTTTAACGCCTTGAAAAACCTTGGCCAAATTCCTTCGGAGTACGAAGTCTCGGGACCACAGGATTGATTGCCACATACCCATTCATCCAATGGTCCTAGTTCAACAAAAAACCTTTGAGAGTGGAAAAGTAGGCCAATGTGTCGCTCCACGACACATTCCCGATTGATTGGGAAATTGAGGGTACTTTCTTAGATCAACAACTGAGAGGGATCCCGAAGGATCTAAAGATCGACGATCCTCATCACTTTGGTAGTTTGACATTCAGGAGCTCGACATGTATCTCTTGTCTTTGATTCTTGACCATGCTGGATCTATCACCATGCGTACCTAGCATCTACGGTCAATATTTACTCTAGCTTTCATAGCCCTAGGGAAACTCACACATCCCTATATTTCCAAATACGAGGACTCCTAGATAACCGTTGATCTATGGACACGTGTCACTCCATTTTCAATGGTCCCTATTTACTCCATTAATCCAACATTTAGGAGTTTTTGACATTATACCACTCCAATTGTTCCGAAGTAGGACTTAACCAAATCACTTAACGCTTCCCTTCCTACGCCCGATCTAATGGTTGAGAGGGATCTACACAGGATCCCCAGATTGACGACCCTCATCAATTCATGACTTCGGCCTTCGATTGTTTTTGAGGGTTGTGAAGTCACAAGTCTTGAAGTCCTGAAGGGCATGGGAAAATGATCTTCTCCACAGAGATGAACGTAACATTCCCACTAAGGTGAATTAAAAGGATCAACATGACTTAGGTGTTTTATTTACTCTTAACCCGAATCTCCTATAGATTCACATCCCATGACTCAGGAGAAGCTAAACTGAGATAAGTAAAGATCATATAGATATAATAGTTTACAAAAAAACAAGGAGCATTTATAATAATTTTTCAAATACTTAAAGACTTAATCATAAACAAATACCTTTCATTATCACATCCAATGTATTACACAGGGTATGAAAATACTTATCAGAACTGGAAAATGTGAAGAAACTGCTGAAAGGGGTTCCTGTTTCCTCCCAAACATAGGCATAATCACTCCTGATGGATTTACCACTATCCACCCCCTATCTAGACCATGATGCTCTAAGAGAGATTCTTTCTCCTTGCTCCACAACAGTCAGGGATGGAGGTTACTCTCCTCCTCCCACAGGAAATTGACAACTGGTTTTCTCTACTCCGAGAAAGGAGGTATGCATGAGTGCTTACTCAGTCACTCGTCAGCCTCGTTTATCATCTTGTAGCTAAATCCTTCCCGTGGCTTACTTCACCCAAAAATGATCTTATTTCTCAGCTTTTCCTCTCAACTCCAGAGTCGAAGTATGCTTCCCTTCTCTTCTCAGGAGATTGTTTTCTCTACTCTGCTATCTTTCATATATGTCTTTGTCCTCGAATTACCTCCTTTATTTCCTTCCTCAAAAAGGTTGTGTGGGTTCCAATACCAATTCGTGGTCAGGACTAGAATCCTTACAGATGGGTACTCTGCCCCATCTCCTCATTAACTCTTGAGTATGGCCTTTCAACTACCAGCCTGACTGGTAATTCATTCCTGGGTCAAAGGACTATTGAGAAATTATGCGCATTAGGTTCTGGTTTGGTGAGGGTCATCTCAACCATTCTTGGTTTTACCTCACCATCTCTCTCATAGCATCCATGGTCTATATTGGAAAACTTTCCCCCTTTCAGTAGTTGTGCACCACATATTCAATTTCTATTAATAACATAAAATTCATAGATTGACCCTTTATACAAAGGTTCATCAAACTAAACATTCACAAATATTTGGTCCACCATAGTGTCTTGGCCAGTTATAGTGATATTTACAAACTGGGAGAAGTAGGGGTATTACAATCCCCTCCCCCTTAAAGGAACATCATCCTCAATGTTCTATATGTTGATGTGCTCTGTATGTACAGAAGTAAACAAAAATGGATATGCATGTCTCATGGCATCCTCCGTTTCCCATGTAGCCTCACTTGGGCCAAAGTGTTTCCACTGCACCTTAACCTATGCAATGGTTTTGTTACTTAGTGGGGTTTCCTTCCTGTCTATTATGCATTGAGGTTATGGCATGAATTCTCCCTCGGGTTCCACCTGAATCACACACCAGTCAATAATATGATTAGGATCATGTACACACTTCTTTAATAAAGAAACATGGAAAACATTATGTTCTTTCACTGTGGGGGGAAGTGCTAGCCGATAGCCTACTGGTCCCACTCTATCCAAAACTTCAAAGGGTCCACAATACTGAGGTGCCATCTTGGCACAAGCTCCCATCCTCAAGGATATTTTCCTAGGTCTAACTCGGAGATACACATGATCCCCTTCTTTGAACTCTCTAGGAGTCATTTTCATGTATGCATATCTCTTTTGTCTATCCCGGGCTATCTTCAGATTTTGTCTGATCCTAATTACTTGTTGTTCCATTTCATTTAGCATATTTGGCCCAATTGTAACTCTGTCTACCAAATTGTTCAAACTAATTGGAATGTTGCATTACCTTCCATAGAGGGCTTCAAAATAGCTCATTTTTCATGACTCTTGATAGCCATTGTTGTAAGCAAATTCTACCAGTGGTAGGTAGTCCTCCCATTTCTTGGGTTGATGCATTACATGCATCCTCATCATGTCTTCTAATACTTGGTTTACCCTTTCTGTCTTCTGATCAATTTGAGGGTGATAGGTTGTACTAAAGAGTAGTTTTGTTTCAAAATCAACAAACAAAGATTTCCAAAAGTTTGAAGTAAACTTTGTATCTCTGTCGGATATATTTTCCTTAGGCATGCCATGCAGTCTGAATATATCTTTCATGAAGATACTGGAAATATATATTTCCTTGCAAGTTGACTTGGTGGGTATGAAGTGAGCAACCTTGCTCAGTTTGTCCACAACTACCATTATGGAATCATTCTGTTTGGTTGATCTTGGTAATCCTATGATGAAATCCATGGAGATGGTTTCCCATTTCCAATCGAGAATTGGTAGGGGATGTAACAACCATGCTAGGTGTCGGTGCTCTGCCTTGACTTGCTGACATTCTAGACACTTATCTAAGTAATAAACTATGTCCTTTTTCAGTCTGGGCCACTAGAATAGTCTCCTAGTGGCCGTGATCATTTTATGATAACCAAGATGACCAATATATGGTGTCTTATGTAGTTCATCCATTATGAACCTCTTCAATTTGTCACAAATTGGGATATACAATCTTCCCTTATAATTCAAAAGGCCATCATTAAGCATTTGATAGCCTTCGTACTTCAGCCTTGTGGGCTCTTGCTTTAGGTATGATGTCACGATATTGAAAAATGCATCTGTTTCTTGTGCAGTTTTGACCCTCTCTTTGATGTCTGATTCACTGGCAGTTAAAAGTGAAAAGTTAACTACTTTCATACTTCTACTAAGGGCATCATCCAGCAATGGGTATGATGAATCATTAAATATGAGCCTATTTGAAGCCTTGTATGGTATAAAATGTATCATGCTAGTAAGTTGGAATAACCCAACATATAGAGAAGTTATTAGGTCATAATTGTTAAGGGAAATGGAAGAGCATATGGTAAATATCAAAGAGAATTTAAAAGTTGTACAAGAAATGAAAAAGAGCTATGTTGATAAAGTAATAACACATAGAGAATTTAAAGTGGGAGAGAAATGTATTTTTAAAAGTTAAAGCCAAGAAGAGCTCGTTGAGATTGGGAAGTTGACCAAAATTGGTAGTGAGATATTGTGGGCCATTTGAAGTCATTGAGAGGATATGCCCAGGTGCATACATGCTTGCATTACCCATATCCATGAGAATTCATGATGTGTTCCATATGTCTTTATTAAAGAGGTACATGTGTAATCCTAACCATGTGATTGATTGGATTGTGATCAATATGGAACACAACGGGAACCTTCAAGAGGAGTCAATGCACATCCTAGATCGGAAAGTCAAAGTGCTTGGAAATAAATACATCGACTTAATAAAGGTCCAGTGGACGTGCTATGGTTCTGAAAACACCACGTGGGAGCACAAAGAGGCCATGCAGGAGGAGTACCCATAATTTTTTTCTTTTGAAGAAATTTGAATGTATAATTGTACATAAGTATGTGGAGACTTTATTTTGGTAGCTAAAGTTCTTGGAGCCACAACTTTGAAACTTCATGTCTAACTAATGTTAGAACCCATTCCTTGGGTTGTGCAAGCTGAGGGGAATGAGAGTTGTTGGTTGGAATTGCTACGTGAGTCATTAAATTGTGCAAGTATCAAGTATTTTGATGTAAAACTTTATGTATGTAAATATGTAATATGATATGGTGTTGTGCATTGAGGACAATGCAAATTGTAGGGGGAGGGGAATGTAACATACCCATTTTTAATATCTAGTTTAGAGATTGTTAATGTAAATATGATATATGAGCGCAGTCCAAGCGGCGTAATATGTAAATTTTGAATATAAACATAATAAATAAATTTATCGCTAGCTATAGACAAAAACAAGTAGTGACTTGTGGGATTATTTTCCACAAGAGAGGGGCAAAGCCCAAGGTGGTGGGATTACCCATGCCTATTAAACCCAAACCATTTTTCTAAATTATTATTTTGTATGAACCTTATATTTTTTGTTTGAGTGTTCCCAAAGCCAATAATTGAATACATGTAAGAGGGTTGGTGTGTGAAGTCACCTCATAGAGTTATTGAAAGCATGGGCCCAAGTACAATCCATTTTGGGAAATGTGAGAGTCAATATGCATGGGAGAAATGAGAAAATTGGATTGGAAAGAGAGCAATTTTACGTGCATATTTTTGGACAGAAAGAGAGTGTTGAGTGCAAAAACTTGAAGGAAACCATAGTGGGCATGTATAACAACTTGTTGAAGCTGTGATTTCATGGAGAGAAGAATTGCAGCACACCACATAGAAGTCTTCAAGGGAAGCTCCTATGCACGAGGAGATACAACGCATGATTCATATTTCACTAGAAGAAGCCTGCAGAGAGGAAGAAGTGTGATGGGTTGAATAGAAGGAAATAAAGGATCATGTGTGAGAAGAGCGTAAGCACACAACACAAGAAGAATAATTGCTCGACATTGGTCATTAAGAGCAAGTCCAAGATCAAGTAAGTATTTTCTTATGCTATTGTTTAAAGTTGTTAAGTGATCCTAATTCTACGAGAAAGTTGACTCACTTGTTAATAAATTGTATGAGGAAAGAAGGAACAAATATAGCTATATCATCCCCTCTATGAGAATGGGATGTGTGCAAGGTCAATAAGCAGAAGAGCATAGGGAGAGAGTTCAAGATGACATTTGAATTCAAAATATATGAGATGGATGGATTCATGTTGGATATGGGATCTGATGTGAACATCTTGCCAAAGAAATCGTGGGACTTGATGGGTAGACCATACTTGGTATAGTCCCCCATTCAACTCAGGCTGGCTAACCAGTATAGAATATATTTTATAGGATGATTGAAACAAGTTGAAGTGAACATTTAAGGGATGAAGACTAAGGAAAATTTTGAGGTGATTGAGATCATGGATGAATCATATCCCTACACTACACTACTTGGTATTTGTTGGGCATTCGATAATAATGTTGTATTGAACTTGAAGAAAATACAAATGTCATTTGATATGGACACCTTGCACATGATCGCATAATTAGATCTGAAAGAAGGTGACATATACAATGATCCTGTGAATGAGGATACACAAAACTCTATTATCGAAAACATCTATCAAATCACAGGGCCCAAAGAGGATTACATCAATCCCACAATGGATGGGGAACTAAGATGGAGAAGTGGGAGGTCCTGTGATACATATTTAGAGGATTCCATGGAGTGGTGGCATAATAATTTATATGAAGTATCTACTAGGATATGCATCTGAATTACCACTATGTATCGCGAGGATGGATTTAGACCCTATTGTTTCAATGGGATGGATCTAGTGGACACTTTCATTTCCCAAATGCAACACATTCCCTTACTCCACCATGTACACACCCTCGATACAATATTAGTAGATAAACCCATGCTATGGTGGGAAGTGCATTGGAAACATATTTGTGAATGAGCATTTGTAGTTGACTCAATAAAGGAAAAATTCAGTCCCAAGGTTGATATCCTCCAATACATGTGTTCCTATGAGAGGCATTGGGTATCCAAGCAACGACTGAGTGTGTGAAGAATCTATTCAAAAACCCAACACACTCTACTGGTAGGAAGTTTTGTATGTCATGTTCCTCCAACTACCATCGTGCTAATGAACAAGCAATGCAAGACTGAGGTTGAATACAATACAGAATTTGGCATCCAACAGATTCCCCGAGGGCCAACCTCGACTATTGAAGATCCTCCATGGTGATGACCAAAAATATGGGAATGTGTTAAGAAGCGTCGTGACCCACCATGGGTTAATGCGACATATTAATATATGGGGTTTAGATGTAGGGGTGCATAGGAATCATGCACAGTGCCCATGGAGAATAAGACTTCGAGCATGAGTAGAGTAGTCAACATCACATTAAGTATTAGGTGGTGTAGACACTTTCATGTAATAAATACATACACAACCACTATACGCTCCCTAATATTTAGCATGTTGGAAAATAACCTAGTGGTAAATACCAAAATCAAGTCTGGATATTTTTCATGTTTGGCAATAGATTGCAGTTTAAATTCCATTTGGATCTAAAATAACAAAAACATAGCCGACGAGTATCGATGCCAATGTGAAGTCAATGGTGGCCACAAGGAGAACCAATCCTTCACAACTGTTGATGACGAGGGAGTGATAGGACATCACATGTTGTTATGTTATGGTGGTTCCCAAGGAACATATTAATACTCTCAAGTTTATTAATGTACTATCACATTTATAAACAAATCATCAGATCATACGAGGACATAAATCTTATCTCACAGGAATTAATACTGGCCCATTTGAATCTGTTGGTTACTATTTTAGTCTAAGTTTAGTTCCTTATAGGTGCATTGTAACAGAGAACATTACTACGTGAAAAGCAGGCGAAAATAATATGAATCCAATCCTATATTCACATTACTCCATATTAAGACTCAAAGATACCAAGGTACCTAGTGATTGTAGCCACCAATGGATTTTTGGAGTAAGCCACATGCTCGTAACAAAGCTAAGGCTATCAAAGACAAAGAAATACTGGAGCCAACATTACCCACTAATGTTAGTTTCATGGGTTCTTGACTGGGAAGGTTCAAGATGTTCCCTTCATCAACTAAGATGTATGAGATCCAGTTCAGTTCCTAGAGCTCTTCTCCCCGACTATGCATAGGAAGTTAGGCATGTAGATGGGATGCCACTAGTACTCACACAAGAATGGGACAAACCATTTCAGTTGGATGACATACTGACATTGGCATATCACCCTCATTTTGGCAATAGGGTGTCTGTTATGGCCTATGCCCGCTTCCTACTTACTCGGATGCACGACATGTATTGAATTGCAACAAAGGGTTGTGATGGTCAAGGAAGCACTCCATAACGATTAGGAATGACTCAAAAATATTTTTGGGTTGGTCATTTACGACTTTACCGAAGAAAAATGGGTAGTGAAGAAATAGAAGAGGGTTCAAAGAGTCTGAGGTTTGTAGCAGAAGAGAAGTTAGTCCAATTTTTTCATGAATCGGGTTATGAATCCATGTAACAGTTTTGTATATGGTTGGAACAATCTTGTATAGAGTTTGTAATGGAGGCAGTCTAGTAATTTGTGCAGAATATGAACAAAGAGCGCAAAACACATTGTATTGCATCACTCATAGAATGTATCAGAGCACAGGGTGCTATTCCCATTGCATTGTGAGACTCTTGATGTATGCATTCTACCATTTATGGAAATAATATAAATATGATGTTATCTCTGTCAATGATCGTTTTTATTCTGATTTAAATGAATGAATGTGTTAATGATGTATGTTGTTATTATATTAATGAACTATGATGAAATGTATGATTGCTAACCCAAGTGGCTTCCTAGTAGGCTTTATCCCTTCATCTCTGACATAAGACCAAACAATTTATGTAATTCTTATGGAGTAATGGATGAGACCTTCTTCAATCATAGGTTGAAGATTGATATGCCAACACCTTGGGTTTTTGTTGGTCAACTATGGATGAACCTTGGGCTATCAACTTCCCAGTGTTATAAAGGATGCTTGTAGGTGAGCCAACATCTATTAACTACAAAATATGGAACACAAGATTTACATGGAAACCCATTATTTGTAGGAAGCAAACTACTGGAGACACCAATCCCCTCTAATACAAATCCTTGTAGGCACCAACCTTCTCTTACAGATATTTGTAGACACCAATCTGCTGGAGACACCAATCCCCACCACTAAGCACCAACTTAGTAGGAGACACCAATCTCTTACAGATATTTGTAGACACCACTCTATTGGAGACACCAATCCCCACTGTTAAGAACTAACTTAGCAAGAGACACCAATCTCTTATTATAAACTACACCAAACTTCATTTATTCTTCTTTCTATCTCTTCCTTCACCATGTTTTCTCATTGCATCTGCGTTCACCAGGTTTGCTCACTACTCTTTCCTTTACTAGGTCTCACCAAAAATTGAATTTCTAAATGAAAACTTTCACAAAGCTTGGTTTTTTGGGCCTCTTCCCAAGACCAAACTTTTACACCATGTCGCATATCCAATTTTTTAAATCATACTATGAAATTTTTACCTGAGGTCCTTTTGTATATCTTCTATGTTCTCTGAAATTTTCACAATTTGAAGAGTCCCATAAAACAAGTTATAGTGAAAATTCCAAACTGACATGTTTTAAACTTATCTCGTGACCATTCAAAATCCATAACTTCCACATATCATATCTCAAAAAGTACGACAAACCAACATCTAAAATTTTACCTGGGCTACCTCTGTATGTCTCCATTGTTCTATAAAAAATTCACATTATGAAGAGTCCCGAAAAATAAGTTATAGTGAAGATTCCAAACTGACATGTTTGAAACTGATTTCAAGAGCATTTAGGAACCCTAAATTCTATAGAAAATATCTCATAAAGAACATTGAACCAACATCTAAAAATTTTAAAGGAGGTACTTGTGCATGTATCCTTTGTCTTGTAATAATTTCACAGTTGGACGGGTCCAAGAAAAGATGTTATAGTGAAAATACCAAACTAACCTGCTTAAAACTAATTTCTGGGCATTCGGGAACCCTAAATTCCACATAGAATATCTCCAAAATTATAACAAACCAAACTTTGAAATTTTTACCACATATACATAGAGATAACACCTCCATCTCTGCAAAATTTGAAGGTCTAAAATGTCATAGAAAATAATTTATAGCAAAGTTCCAAGATAACATGTTTGAAATGGATTTCAAGAGCATTCAAGAACCCTAAATTCCATAGGGAATATATTTTAAAGTATATTGAACCAACATCTTGAATTTTTACCACATGTACCTAGAGAGCTCTTCTCCGTCTCAGAAAAATTTCAAGGTATAAAACATTCTAGAAAATAAGTTATAGCAAAAGTTCCAAGCTTACCTGTTTGAAACTGATTTTGAGAGCATTCAGGAACCCTAACTTCTACAGGGCATATCTCTAAAAGTATAGTGAACCAACGTATGAAATTTTTGTCACATGTACCTAGAGGTCTCTACTCCATCTCTTCAAAATTTTAAGGTCTAAGACATCCTAGAAAAATGTTATCTCAAAATTTCCAAGATGACATGAAACTGATTTTAAAGTGTTAGAAAAACAGGACCGCGGAGCAATAAAATAAAACAAATGCAGAAACAAAACATAGAAGACACACAATACAAGAGAGACACAGATTTACGTGGTTCACCC
>SNQJ01S0018282.1:105127-116584 GCA_010110895.2 Picea sitchensis
ATATACTAGGCTTCCAATTGTTGAAGAATATGGGATCTTGGAAATTTCTTCTTTTCCTTCAATACTAGTGGATCATTGTTTAGTTGTTAATTTAGGATAAGAAGCAAGTGGGTAGCTACAGGTTTTGCATCAACCATATTAAATTTTTCCAATACTTTTCCAAGGTATTATTGTTGTGGAAACCAAAGTTTCTATCTTTTCCTGTCACGTATGATTTGCATCCCCAAAATCTTCCTTTTTCCTCCTAAACTCTCTGTTACAAAGGCATTGTTTAATTATTCTTTTAATGTGTTCATCACCAACTTATCTTTTTCAACAATCAAGGTGTCATCAACATATAATGATAAGACAATAAAATTTTCAATTTTATCTCTTTTAATGTATGCACAACAATTTCCATTTATCCTTTTAAAACCATGATCAAGAATAAAAGAGTCAAATTTCTTATACTATTGACAAGGGGTTTGTTTTAGACCAAATTTTCTCTACCTTTTTCAATAAATCATTCAGGCTTCTCCATATATATCACTTCTTCCAAATCTCCATGTACAAAGTCTATCTTGACGTCTAATTGCTCCAATTATAAATCTAGAGCAGCTAGAAGACCAAGTGCTACTCATATTGATGACATTGTGACAACTGGGGAGAATTTTTTTGTAAAATCAATACCTTGTTCTTTCCCAAATCCTTTCAGCACTAGCCTTGCTTTAAATCTTCGTTGATTCTCCTTGCCTTCATGCTTTACTCAATACACTCACTTGTTCTTTAAAAATATTCTTCCTTTTGTCCATTTAACCAAATCCCATGTCTTATTATCATGTAGGGATTTTAGCTCTTTTTCCATAGCCTTTTGTCATTTGATATTATTTTCTCCTTCACGTGCTTCCTGAAAACAAACAAGTTCACCTTCATCAGTCAATAAAATATATTTCGAGGGGAGATACCTTTGCAAAGGCCTATGCGGTTTGGTAGACTTGTGAATGGATAAATTTTGTGGCAAGATTTCTCATAATGGATGTTGATTTCATCATTCTTCATGTTCTTCTTCTTGTTTTACCTCATTTTCATTTTGTTGCAATGGATGCCCATTATTTCCGACAATGTCTTCTTGTAATGGTCACTGATTTTCTTATTGTTCTTGAATTTCAACAATTTTTTTCACTTCCACACCTTTGTCAATAGTTTTAAACATTTGTTTTTCATTAAAAATGACACCCTACTTCTAACAACTAGTAACCTAACTCATTATCAACATATCTTAAGAAAAATGCATTTCAATGACTTTTCATCCAACTTGGACCTCTATTTTTTAGGAATATGCACATATGCTTTACAACCAAAAATTTTCAGATGGGTGTAACACAAATATTTACCAGTCCATACATTTTCAAGAATGCCACCATCCAATGAAATTGTGGGAGAGAAATTTATTAAGTAGTAGGTTGTACGAAAATATTCTACCCAAAAAATATTTAGGCAAACAATAATTTAAAAGCATACTTCTCACCTTCCCCATTATTGTTTGATTCATTTTCTTAGTTGTTCCATTTTTTGCGGGGTGCGAGGAACTATTTTTATATTCTTTATACCATGTTTGCTATAATATTATTGAAATGACTTGGATCAATACTCCCCAACATTATATGATCTAATACATCTTAATAATTTATTAGTTTCTCTTTCAACAACCATATGAAATTTATGAAAGTGTCTAAAACTTGATCCTTGCTCTTAATAGGGAAACCCCACATATTGTTTTATGCATCATCAATAAAAGTAACAAAATAAGAAACCCCTCCTAGTGATTTTATATTAATTGGGCCAAAAACATTCGAATGTACCAAATCTAATATTTATCTATCCCTTTTAGGACTACCCTTTATAAACGCTAGCCATTTTTGTCTACCCATAATACAATGTTCACAAATTTTAAATTATGTACCTTTTATCCAAGCCAAAATTTTTACTCAACAAGGATTTTCAAGCCTCTTTCGGTCATGTTCCCAAGTCTTTTGTGCCACAAATATGTCGTAGGCTCTTCCATTATAGCAACAACAATATCTGATTTCTAAAGTTTTGATTTTAATGTGTAGACAATGTCTATTTTTTTCCTCATTGCAATGACCAACGAACCCTTTACAATTTTTTTCCCTCCCTTGCCAAACACCATATGGAAGCCTTCATCTAGTTTCCCAGCTGAAACCAAATTCATTCCAAGCTCTAGTACACGCTTGACATGTCTAAACAATACACTACAACCATATTTTCTCTTTATTAGAACATCTCCTACTCCTTGAATATTACAAAGACTTTTATTACTAAAGAAAACCTTACCCATATTACCAAATTTATAAGAAATAAATTTCCTTTGCTTGGGGTTGCATGGTAGGAAGCTTCCATAATCTAAAATCAAATCACTATCATGACTAGAAATATAAATGCATGCATCCTCAGAACAAATTGTGATTGATACTCACCATCTAATGCAACAACAATAGTTTCTTCATTATTGTTGTTGTTGACCTCCTTTTGGTCCCTTTTCTCCATTTTTAATATCCTAAAATATTTTATGACATGGCTAGGTTTTCCACAATGATAGTAGGTTATTCTTCCACGCCTATACCTTGACCCACCTCTAGAGATGGATATCCTTGATTTCTTTCTCTTTGGTTTCCTTCCGCAGTCACCATGGGTTAATGCCTCCATATTTGACATTTCCTCTCCCATAGATTTCATGTGCATCTCTTCATTCATTAAAATATTAGAAATATCTTCAAAACACAATTTACCTTTTGGTGCCAAATTACTTATAGAGACAACCAATTTTTGCCAACTATCAAGCATTGAGCTCAAGAGTAGGAGGGATTAGATCTCATCATTAAATACAATCTTCAACGAAGTGAGCTAATTAAAAATTGTGTGTAACGCATTTAAATCTTCAACTATTGGGCTCCCTTCCTTCATTTTGAGGTCAAAGAACCTCTTCATTAAAAATAATTTGTTAACTATTGTGTCTTGTTCATATAAATGATGAAGCTTTTTCCATAATGACTCGACTATCTTTTCTTGTGAAACATGGAAGTATACTATGTGTGCCAAATACTGTCAGACAATGGAAATTGTCTTTTGATCTAACGTATCTCAGTATTCATCGATCATCAATGAGGGATTCTTTGATTTTCCCTCAATCGACAATTGCAGATCTTTTAGGGTTAGTATATCTTCCATTTTTGACCTCCACATGGTGAAGTTTACCATGGTAAGATTTTCAATGTTTATCATTGACTCCATTGCAGCAACCTGTAAATGAACCCTACACACACCAAATATCCAACAAAATCTTCACTTTGATACCAGTTATTAAAAAATAAACAACAATAAATAATAAACTTAAATGGATCTCATAATAGAAACACCAAACATAATAAAAATGATAGAAATAAAAAAGAACAAAACACGACGAATTTTACCCCAACAATGTACCAAGGAAAAACCATGGGGAAAGGATCAACATCAATATTTTATTAGCAAACTGCATACATAAAGATTTAGAACAACTCTCCTTAGTACATATATATGGGTCTCATAGAATAAGGTAGACAAATACCATGGGATGCTTTGTACATATATAGGATCTCATAGAAGAAGGTAGACAAATACCATGAGCTACTGGAAAACCATAGGCTCAAAACCACCACACGCATTCCTTGAATCAAAGATAACTTAACATTCCATAAATATGAAGAATTCATAATTTTATCTTAGTTAATCTCACATACAACAGATATGGGGATGAAAATGAAATTATGATATGAAAAAAGTATATTTCTTTACCTTACATTTAATAGAGGCATTCCTCCATGAATAACGCTCGTCCCCTCGCTTTTTTTATTATGTACGCATCAATTGGAATTCGATCATTTAAGTATCAGATTCATACCCATGAGAAAGAGAGATAGATCCATCCAAGCAGAGATTGGGTATAATGATGTATATAAATGAAATATTATTCTATACACACAATCAATACATAAATAAAATATAATGTAACATGAAATTGTTGATTTCTGGAGTTCGCTCTGCAGCTAGGGTTTAGGACCTCTCAGCCGCCACGAACTATGTCCACCCGATGGTTGCCCCACAGGGGCCCATGAATCATAGGGAGGGGGCGTCGATTGGCGTCTCCTACAGTCAAATCACGGCCAACGAAAATGCTGCAGCCGAAACGAAGAGGTCGACTTTTGAGACGCCTCCAGACATGCGCGCGACGCTTCTAGCAGAAGGGACCTTCAAGGATCAAGAAATGGATATTGATCCAGCCAAGGAGACAGTCCCTGCAAAATCCTCGACCCCGTGGAAGCCTAGTAAATGCATTCCACAAGCACCACAAGCCCCAAAATATGTCATAAGCTCACCACGTATAGAAGAGCAGAAACAATATATGCAAGACAACGCCTTGGTAGGAAAGTTTTTAGGGCTTTGGCCCTCTGAGCGTGATCTGGTCAAATGGATACAGTACTGGTGGAAACCAAAAGGCCACTATGACCTACAACTGGGCTCCAAAGGATTCTTCACAATCATTCTCCACAACCTAGAAGACCGAAATCGCATCTTTGATGGAGGGCCATACTTCTACAACTCGGCTGGACTCTTCTTGAGATTCTAGACAGAAAAGTTCAACCCTAAAAAGGAGGACTTTTCCCATGCACCAGTATGGATCAGACTGTACTCTCTCCCCCAGGAATTCTGGCTGGAAGAGGTCCTAACAGGCATTGGCATCTACGTTAAGTCCTCTGAAGCCACCAAGCAACGGCGCTACACATCATACACGCGAATCTGTGTATATCTGAACATAGCCAAGCTGCTCCCAGGGTCCATCACGCTAGAGTATCATGATGAGGACTGGTCCCAAACCATTGACTATGAACACATTCCTTTCCAATGCAGGAAATGCCACGAACATGGTCATATCTTTAGAGAATGCCCTCTCAATACAGCTCACAAGGAAGGGAACCTAGAAAACGGAAAAGACAAGGAAGGCTTCGTACAACCAGCAGGAAGAAGGCGCTAGGGAGGCAGGAAACAACCAACTCAGGTAAGTAAAGATCCCTCTACCAGCAATAAGTTCGCAATTTTACAAGATCAACCGGAAACCCCATAACCCCTGCAAACCCGAATGCACCATCCCTGCACAATGAACCCCAGACCGTGGGCCAAAGTATTGAACAACCCCCATAAAGTAAGGAACCGGATCTCCCTCCACTGAGCTTGGCTCAGGATCTACCATACTTGCAGGAGATAGAAGATGGGGACGAGGAAATGGAGTTAGAGGAGCAAGACCTAGCCGGGGTGGATCTGGACCACCTTGAGCACGCCTATCGACATCAAAAACTCTATACCATACCCAGGGATCAACTGAGGAAGGTGCACAAAGTATTTTTCAATTCCTCTGCAGGGTCCTCTGCCCGTGCTAGAAAATCTCTGGGAATCCAGGGCAGTCATTCAAAAACCCCAAATAAAGCTCAGAAAGACGAAAAGAAAAGAGGAAGGAAATCCACAAACAAGCTCATACAAGAAATAGGAAACTTCATGGTAAACTCAGGGAAGATCCACCTGATCTCGGATAGCTTCCCCCTTCTCCCCACCCCCCCGTCATTATGAAGATCATAGCTTGGAATATCAGAGGCCTCAACGGACGTAGCAAGCAAAAAATGCTACGAGAACTGATCTTAGTGGAAACACCAGACATTGTATTGTTACAGGAAAAAAAATGTACCTCAGAAGACATGGATAGGCTACTTCCCTACTGCTGGAGGTAGGGGGGAGTGGCCTCAATCGACGCCACAGGAACTGCTAGACAAATGGCTATCCTCTGGAACACCAATGCTGTGCTGATGGAAAACTTCTGTACAACCAAATGGTCCATCACAGCAGACTATAGGCTCATCAGATCAAACAAGCTCGGACATCTGACCAATGTCTATGGCCCAACCAATACAAGAGATAAGTAGGCTTTCCTCAGGAGCCTGAGTTACATATCAAGCCTTACGCAGTATAATAGATGGATTGTTGGCGGGGATTTTAATATCATCCGCAACCTGAAGGAAAAAAAAGGAGGATCAAGACGACTGGATCGAGACTCCTGCAAATTCAACAGTCTAATAGATGATCTTCATCTCATAGATCTAGAGACCAGCAACGACATTCACACCTAGACAAACAGAAGAGCAGGAATACATCAAATCACCTGCAAACTAGACCATTTCTTCATTTTGGAATCACTCATGCTGGACGGCGTAGCAATGGAATCCACTATCCTGAACCTCTCTAGTTCATATCACTAGCCCATTCAACTATGGGTGGATGTCCCAGCCACACCTGGAAAGAAACCTTTTTGGTTTGAACAGTTCTGGCTAGACCACCCTGATTTCCGAACAAATATTCAAGATTGGTGGAGGCAGACAGAGGTCCCTCACGGATCCAAAATGTATAGATTCCAGCAAAAGCTAAAGAACTTGAAGTAAACGCTTAAACTCTGGAATAAGCATACCTTCGGCAACATCTTCGACTCCCAAAAATAGTTGTCAGAGCAAATGGTTGAGATTCAACATCAAATCAGAGAGCAAGGGATAATAGATGAGCTAAAAGCCCAGGAGATAAGAGTGAATCAACAGATGGAAGACAGGAAGAGACAGGAAGAGATCTTATGGAAAAAGAAGTCGCGTATTCTATGGCTCAAGGAAGGGGAACGCAACACCAAATTCTTTCACCGAACTACTATCCAGAGAAGGCACTCCAATAAGATCACGCATCTCATCTCGGATGAAGGGGAAACCATTCACTCCCATGCTGACATGGAAAAAACCTTAATCGAGTACTTTCAAGACCTCCTTACAAAGCCCATCTAGGATAGACATGAGGCAATCAATAAGATAACGAGGCATGTGCCCTCCCTCGTAACCCAGGAGAAAAACACAACCCTTCTCCGACCCTTCACAATTGAGGAAGTAGATCAGGTGCTTCAGGACACCCCTAAATGCAAGGCTCTCGGTCCGGACGGCTTCACCAACGACTTTTTTCACTATTGTTGACCGATGATCAGGACAGAGGTTTGGGAAATTTTGGAAGACTCTAGAGCCACTGGAAAGGTCCTCCAGGCTCTCAATGCCACTTTTCTCACCTTAATCCCCAAAGAGGGGCAGGCACATCGACCCAAGCAGTATAGGCGTATAGCTCTCTGTAATGTCATATATAAACTCCTTACAAAGGTAATAGCCCGGAGACTCAAGCCGATCTTACCAACAATCATATCCCCAGAGCAATCTGGCTATGTAGAGGGCAGACAAATCCTGGATAGCGTCATCTTAGCTCATGAAGTAATTCACTCCTTTCAGAGGACCAAAACCCCAGGTATGCTTCTCAAATTAGATCTCTCTAAAGCTTTTGATAATATAAGTTGGGAGTATATGCGAGCCATGCTTCTAGCGTTCGGATTTGATCAAAACTGGGTAATTTGGATTTTAAATTTAACCCCTTCAGCTTTGTTTTCTCTTCTCATTAATGGGGTCCCCTCGAAACCCTTCTCCCCCTCAAGAGGGATTAGACAGGGTGACCCCCTGTCCCCTTTCCTCTTCATAATCATGGCCGAAGGACTTAGTCGCTCCATTCATGCAGCTCTGGAGAACAATCTTCTGACGGGTTTACCCCTGCACGGTGTTAGGAACAATTGTGGTATTGGGGAGCAAAGGTTTGCAGGACTGCGCGATAAGTGCCCAAGCGCAACAGACAGAAGAAGTATGTTTAGGGCCCGAGTCAAGCAAGCGAGCCTGATCATGGACATGAGAAGCGGCGAAAGCTCCACGGGAGAGTTTCATCAGAAATCGGGATATCGGAGATCCCGGGAGCTAGAGTTTTGTGCATTTCAGGATCGTGATTCGCGATTTCCCGATCAGCGGGAATAGTTGTCAATCGTGGAGGACAAGTGGTAGGCTTTGTGACGTGGAGCGGACCGTTGACAGGTCAATGGCCACGAGCCATCGGGAATCGGGGAATCGCGAGTCCGGAGGATGCGTGCTCGTTGACATCACAAATCGCGAAATCCTGATGGAGAGTATGGTCAAAGGCATATGGTGATGGTCACTTGGGCCAGGGCCTAGTGGAAGGGCTAACACGAAAGGCGCATCGACAATCGGAAAATCGCAAGTCCCGTGGATGAAAACACCATGTCATCATGAACGCCGAAACTCCAATGGGGGGTTTAGCTGCGGTCACATGGAGGCAGTGGTCATATGGTTTATGCTCTAGCTGGTAGGGGCTAGCTTATGGAAGCGAAGCTCATCGCAAATCCGGGATCGGAGGATCGGGAGTTCCGGGTACATGTGCACCTCAGCTCTGCGAACTCTGAAACCCCAAAACCTCACCTCGTACCCCCGCTATCTATCCCCTACCGCCACGTCCTATCACCATGTCATGCCAACTCAAAATTTCTTTCCAGCCCCTGTGTTCCCTTCACCTGGCTCGTACACTTCGAAGCCCATGAATTCTCCCACCTGCATTCGCCCTATCGTTCTCCCTCTGCCACATCCATCCGCATGGCCTCTCCTCATCCCATCTCCACACCAAGCGTGTCTAACTACCCCTGCCTAGTCACCGTCCGTTCACCACTTCATGTCAAGTCCTCCAATCATCATGACGGCCTCCACGTCCACCCGCTAGTCTTACCGTGATTTCTCCAAACAAGATCCAAATCGAAGAATGAGAAGGCCTCCATGTCCTGTAGATACAAAGTCGACCAGGGCCTTTCCCGATCTCAATGAAGTAGTTATTGTGGCAGTTGATGGTGGTTGGACATCGTTTCCTCCATAAATGGAAAGTCTAGAAAATGACTGTAAGCTTGTTAATTCACTCACAGGTCTTTTGGAGCGCGATGGCGTCTGACTGAAGTTCAGGATTGTCCAAAGAACTGCAGGCGCAGTAAACATGCAGACGTAATGTCTTAAATGCGATGTCTCGAATTGGCTTCTATGGTTTTGTCCCAAGTATATGTAGGCATTTTTGCCATTTTGTAAAGCATGGATGGTTGAGCTGAGCTCCCGGTTGTAAAGTTTTAATGAAGCATTGTTTCTCTGGTTATGTATGAACTTCTGAGACTTCTTTCCTTATGAATGCCATTTTCTTCCATGTCTTTGTTTACACTGTGTTAGAGCAGCTCGGAATTGGAGGATCCAGTCGAGCTGCAGCTATTATAGGATGATGTTGTAATGGATCAATGTAATAGTTGCGTTGTCTCTAATCAGTTCCCATGATTTTCCCAGCGCTGAGTGACTTGGAATTGGAGGATCCAGTCAAGTCCCCTTTCAGCTTCTTGAGACTCTGAACCAAGAGGATCTTGCATTCAGAGTCTTTCTTCTACAAACTGCTGAAAGCCTGCTGCCTAGAGCTGTTTGTTCACGTTTCTTACTAAGTCTTCCACCTGTTCAGCTTTTAATCAACCCACTGGCTGAAGTTAGGATTCCAGACCTCCTTTGTTCCTTGCATACCAGACCCAGTCTCTGAGTTAGAATGATATTTCCTTGAGTCTTTACCTCCATCTGATCATCCTTTTAAACAAACCGTGACATTAAACTGATGGGTGTCGGGCTCTGCTCCTGCTAGCAATCCAGGAGTGACTTCCGATGCTAACATTTCTGGCACCGTTGCCGGGGACGAAGTTGAATATTTTCCCTGGGTAGAACGACATTGAGCCTCTAAATCCTAAGGTGCATCGGATTATCGGTGCCTTTCAAGATTGCTAATTTTCACCTGGCGACTCCATTGTGACGAATCCGCTGGGGAGAACCTGCTCTGTTAATTGTGGCTTTCAGAGGCAGGCATACGTGGTCTCACCCACAGCTGCCTCTAGCTACGCCTGAAATAGATCCGGAGGCGGTGCTCAGAAAGGGAAAGGCCTCTGAGGAAGAAGCGTCCATCACTGAATCAGGTAATCCACCATATCCTTCTGTTGGAGCTCCTTTTTCTCCTCCTCAGTTATTTGACAGGCCTGTCTCTGCAGTTTCCCGTTTCCTAAATTTTGGGAGTGTTCCTGTTGAGTTTTCCTCTCCTGGTCTGGGACCGGAGGGACAAGACTTTGTCACTCCCCTCTCGTCTGAAGCTGTACCTTGGCATAGACCCCCGACCACAGAAGATTTTCCCACTCCTGCACAAGGAGGAGCACCTGCTGACTGGAGTTCGGTAGCCTGTTCCTTGAATCACCTCTTGTTTCCCACCCCACTCCGAGATTTATTCCCAGTAGCCCCTTCGCAAACTCCTTCTCCTCCAAACTCTCCTCCACCTAATATTCCTATGGCCGGTGCTAATCCCCCTCTGAATAGAATGGATGGCATAGTTGCTGCTAGGTATGCTCCCTTGATCTTACCTCAGCCCATGAATCCTTTCCCTGCTGGAGATTACTTGAAATATATGCCCAAGTTCACCGGGGAAGGGGACATAACTGCAGAGGAACACCTGGCTGCTTTCTATAGTTATGAAGACAACCTGAACATTGGAAACAAAGATGTCTGGATGAGAGTTTTTGTCCAGAGCCTGGATGGTGAGGTAAGGAAATGGTTTAGAGGATTAGCTCCAGGATCTATTGCTGGAATTGAAGCCCTGGATAATGATTTCTTGAGGCAGTGGGGAGATAAGAAGGATTTCATGTATTATATGACTGAGTTCGGGTCTTTGAAGAAGATGGAAGGAGAGTCTGTCTCTGATTTCTCCAAAAGATTCAATAAAATGTACAATAAGATTCCTGATGAAATAAAGCAATTAGAAGCCTCGGCCAAGATGTCCTATGCTAGTGCGTTTGGCCCCAATTTCTTCCTTTTATTGAGAGAAAGAAGAGCCGCATCCTTAGCCCAAATGCAAGACACATCCATAGAAGTGGAATCCAATGTATTAGCAGCCGATAGATTGAGGAACGAGGCTGACGCGGGCAGAAGAAAGGGAAAATCCGAAGCCTCGACTTCTGGCCCATCGGTTCCCCACCTTCAAGTAGATGAACTAACCAAGATGGCGAAGTCTCTATCTATAGATATGGAAAGGATGAAGGTAGAGAGGAGGCAAGCATACAATGTCCCTCAGAGCGTCGAANGCTGAGGGAGAAGAAAGAGAAATTGATGAGCTAGAGCCTAAAATCCACTGCTTTGGAGATACTCCTCCTTTTCCTCATCTCACTCAATCTGCATACGAGGAATCTCTCATGGACAGTCAGCTAAATGAATTAAGCAGGGGAGACAAGGCTAGCGGCGACCGAGGCAAGTATAACCTAAGCTCCGATAAAAAGACAACAGCGTCTGATGTTCCTAAGCAGTCCACTAGAGTAGAGAAGCCTGCTAGTAAAGTAGCAGATGGTCACATAGGTAAGAAGGCCCAACCCCTCTCTCCCGTTGTCCATAATCATGTTCCTGAAATAAAAGA
>SNQJ01S0018282.1:116599-127706 GCA_010110895.2 Picea sitchensis
TCGTCCTAGGTCCCATGGTAGAAGACAGAGATGACTCATCCCCTCCCTTCTACACCTCCTTGAACATACATGACAAAGTGCTACACAACTGCTTGATGGATTCAGGGGCCTCTCACAACCTCATGCCCAAGACTGTCATGGAACAGTTAAGACTAGAAGTCACTCGAGCCTATCATGACCTCTATTCCTTTGACTCCAGGAGAGTTCAGTGTCTTGGAGTTATTAAGGACCTGGTTGTTACCTTGTTTCAACTTCCCATGAAGAGTGTGGTCATGGATATTGTAGTAGTCGATGTTCCCCCCAAGTTCGGTATGCTATTATCAAGATATTGGATAAAAAGTCTGGGGGGAAACCTTGCAGATGGACCTCACATATGCTACTATCCCAGTGTTTGGAGGAGAGCATAGAAGGCTATACAGGGAAGCTCAATTGGCCTATATAATCAGTGATGAATCCAACCCTACCAACCATCCCATATTTTCCTTAGATACTAATTTAGGATCCAGTGTGCTGCAACTCACCAATTCCCCCAAGCCTCCTCTCCAACTCAGAAAGAAGCACACCATTTCCCCCAAACTTCCCCCCTCCATCACCCCCATCTCGAAACTGTTCTTTGATGGAGCCTCTTCCAGGGAAGGCGCTGGAGCTGGGGTGGTTTTTGTGTCACCTGCTCAGGAAACCATATCTCTGTCATACAAATTGGAATTTGAAGCTACTAACAATGTAGTAGAGTATGAGGCTCTAGTTCTAGGATTAAAAGCTGCGAGGGAAATGGGAATTCAAGAAGTAACAGTGTTCGGTGATGCAGAGTTGGTGGTTCAGCAGGTCAAGAACGCTTATCAAGCTAAGCATCCTCAACTTAGAAGTTACAGGAATGAGGTCTGGGACCTTATTGATAGTTTCTTCTCAGCGTTTAATATTTCTTTTATCCCAAGAGAGGAGAACACCTTGGCAGATTCCTTGGCTGCATCGGCTAGCAATTTCAAAGTACCTCTGCCACCCAAATTCAGATATGATGTAGAGATAAAATACAGACCCTCCATACCTGACAACATCAAACATTGGAAGGTATTCGAGGACAATCTTGAGGTCAAGAGGCTCTTGGAGACTGTTGAGGAATTTTCAGAAATGCACATAGACCAAGATGTCGTCTCAGAGGAAGAGCTCGATGGGGGTAATTTTATGAATAAGATTGCAGGGCGTGACATTGTACAGCTTCCCAACAACCATATTCCCAGAGGATTGGTTCCTTTGGAAAGGCTTTTTGATAGTAACGATGTGTCGGTAAAAGGAAAGGTCTCGGAGGAGGACGTTGGTACTATTCAGTGCAACATTGGAACCGAGAGTGAGCCCAAGTATGTCAAATTGTCAAAGGGTCTGATAGAGGAACAGAGGTCCGAATACAATGGACTTTTGAGGAAATTTGCTGATGTATTTGCCTGGACCTACGAAGACCTCAAAACCTATGACACCTCAGTCATCGAGCATAAAATTCCATTAAAGGAGGAGGCAAAGCCATTCAGGCAGAAGCTAAGACAGATCAATCCCATGTTGCTGCCTATCATGGAGAGAGAAGTGAAGAAGCTGCTTCAAGCTCAGATCATCGTTCCACTGAGATATTCAAAATGGGTGGCCAATTTGGTGCCAGTATGGAAAAAGAATGGAGAGATCCGACTCTGTGTAGACTTCAGAAACCTGAACAGAAGCTCACAAAAGGATAACTACCCCTTGCCGAAGATGGAACATATACTGCAGAGGGTGACAGGAGCTTCCAGAATGTCCATGATTGATGGTTTCTCTGGCTACAATCAGGTCTCTGTCCTGCCTGAAGATAGGGAAAATACAACATTCACCACTCCATGGGGCACATTCATGTATGCCAAGATGCCATTCGGACTAATGAATGCAGGGGCGACATTCCAACGTGCCATGGACATAGCTTTTGTTGGGGAAAAGGATAAATTTGTGGTCATTTATCTGGATGACATCACAGTATTTTCAAAATCCGATGAAGAACACCGTCACCATCTCAGGAAAGTTTTCTTGAAATGCAGAAAGTTTGGCATTTCATTAAACCCCAAGAAATCCCTATTCGCCATGTAGGAGGGAAAATTGCTAGGCCACATAGTATCAGCAGAAGGAGTCAGGATTGACCCCAATAGAGTTGAAGCGATACAAGCCTTATCAATCCCTAGGTCCAAGAAGGAGGTTCAATCTTTCCTCGGTAAAATTAATTTTCTGAGGAGGTTCATGCCCAACTTTTCTAAGGGGGTAAAGCTGATAACAACCATGTTAAAGAAAGAGAATGAAGTAAGGTGGACCCCTCAATCGCGACATTCTTTTGAACAAATCAAGAAGGCCCTGACTGAAGCTCCTATGCTTATCAATCCCGACTACTCAAAGTATTTCCTTATTTTCTCCTTTGCCTCACCTGACACAGTGGTTGCTGTTCTATTACAGACAAATGATAGTGGGCTAGAGAAGCCTATTTCTTTTTTCAGCCGAACATTGAGGGATGCTGAAGTCAGGTATGACACAATGGAGAAGCAGGCTTATGCTCTAGTAAAAGCTCTCAAAGCTTTTAGAACCTACATCCTGCAGTCGAAGATCATCGCCTATGTCCCCTCGGCTGCTGTTAAAGACATTCTTATTCAGCCTAACATAGATGGGAGAAGGAGTAAATGGATAGCCAAAATCCTAGAATTCGACCTGGAAATAAGACCCACCAAATTGATCAAAGGGCAAGGTTTAGCCAAGTTGTTGGCTGAAGGAAACTGCCAAGAATTGCGAATAAGTTTCATCAACGAATGCTCAAGTATTCAGCAGGATCGATTGCCTGACATAGACCATCAAAGGGAGCCCCCATTGGCTCGATGTCCTTAGTATAAGGATGTCATATACTTTCTGTAGGAGCTGCGGCCTCCAGACGGCCTGCAAGGAAGCAAATCCAGAGCTCTAAAGCTCAAAGCAATCAGGTACTGCCTGATCGATCAAGTGTTATATTGGAAAGACCCGCTGGGGGTGCTTTTAAAATGCCTAAGTCCACCAGAGGCTGAGATGATCGTGGCTGAATTTCACAGCGGCCTGTGTGGAGGGCACCATTTCTGGAGAGCCACAACCCACAAAATTCTCAGGGCTGGGTACTACTACCCTACCGTATTCACCGATGTTTGCAAAAGGGTCAGAGTCTGCATCAAGTGTCAAAAATTTGCAGGAAAGCAGCAGCTCAGGTCTCTACCGTTAAATTCGGTGGTGGTTTCAGGGCCTTTCCAGCAGTGGGGCCTAGATTTCATTGGAGAAATTCACCCTGCCTCCAGTGGGTAGCATAGGTGGATCCTGACTGCTACATATTTCATTACCAAGTGGATTGAAGCTATCCCCACCAGGAGTGCTTCCCACAAGGTAATCATTGGATTCTTGGAGGACCTCATCACAAGGTTCGGCTGCCCGAATAAGATTGTCACTGATAATGCAGTCGCTTTCAGGTCTGAACCACTAGCCAAGTTCTATGAATAGTTCGGCATCAAATTGATTCACTCCACCCCATATTATCCACAGGGCAATGGTCTAGCAGAGTCCTCCAACAAAATCCCGATAAGGATCATCAAAAGGCTATTGGAAGACAACAAAAGGGCTTGGAATTCAAAGCTGAAATTTGCCCTATGGGCTGATCGGGTGACTACAAAGAGATCTATAGGTCTCTCCCCTTTCCAGTTAGTCTACAGAGCCGAAGCTGTCTTCCCTGCTCAGCTGGCCATTCCCATAGCAAAATTCTTCCAGGATTATCAAGAAGAGCCCAATGACATGATCAGAAGGATTCATCAGCTAGTAGAGGTCTAACAGGTTAGGGAGAAGACAATGGACATGATCCAGGACCATCAGCAAAAGATCAAGAAAGTATTCGATAAGAAGTCCAAGAAGGAGCGGTTCCAGATAGGAGACCTGGTGCTGAAATGGGATGCTCCTAAGCAAGATAAGGGCAAACACACCAAATTTGAATCCCTGTGGATTGGGCCTTTCAGAATCTCCGAGACATTCTCAAATAACACATACAGGTTGTGAGATTTGGAAGGCAAAGAAGTTTTTAGCAGCCCAGTGAATGGGCATTTCTTGAAGAAGTGTTTTGTTTGAGCCTCCAGTGGCTCCTTTGTTTGTAAATATTGTCTTTTTGTTTCTTAGTTTGTTTCCGTTTATTTTTGCGGCCTAATAGTGACTCTATAGCCCAACAACGAGGCACTGGAACTGCAAATGAGTCCTTAGAGCATCACAGGGACGACTCTATCCCCCATGGAGCCTAATGTTAGCAACAAGTGTGGTACTGGGGAGCAAAGGTCTGCAGGACTGCGCGATAAGTGCCCAAGCGCAGCAGACAGAAGAAGTCTGTTTGGGGTCTGAGTCAAGCAAGCGAGCCTGATCATGGACATGAGAAGTGGCGAAATCTCCACGGGAGAGTTTCATCGGAAATCGGGATATCGGAGATCCTTGGAGCTAGAGTTTTGTGCATTTCAAGATCGCGATTCGTGATTTCCCGATCAGCGGGAACAATTGTCAATCGTGGAGGACAAGTGACAGGCTTTGCGACGTGGAGTGGACCATTGATAGGTCAACGGCCAAGAGCCATCCAAAATCAGGGAATCGCGAGTCCAGAGGATGCGTGCTCGTTGACATCGCAAATCGTGAAATCCCGATGGAGAGTATGGTCAAAGGCATATGGTGATGGTCACTTGGGCCAGGGCCTAGTCGAAGGGCTAACACAGAAGGCGCATCGGCAATCGGAAAATCGTGAGTCCCGTGGATGCAAACACCATGTCATCATGAACGTCGAAACTCCGATGGGGGGTTTAGTTGTGGTCACATGGAGGCAGTGGTCATATGGTTTATTCTCTAGTCGGTAGGGGCTAGCTTATGGAAGCGAAGCTCATCGCAAATCGGGGATCGGAGGATCAGGAGTTTCGGGTACATGTGCACCTCGGCTCCGCGAACCTCGAAACCCTGAAACCTCACCTCGTACCCCCGCTATCTATCCCCTGCCGCCACGTCCTATCCCCGTGTCATGCCAACTCACAATTTCTTCCCAGCCCCTGTGTTCCCTCCACTTGGCTCGTGCACTTCGAAGCCCACGAATTCTCCCACCTGCATTCTCCCTATCATTCTCCCTCCGCCACATCCATCTGCATGGCCTCTCCTCATCCCATATCCACACCAAGCGTGTCTAACTACCCCTGCCTGGTCACCGTCTGTTCACCACTTCGTGTCAAGTCCTCCAATCATCATGACGACCTCCATGTCCACCCGCTAGTCTTACCATGATTTCTCCAAACAAGATCCAAATGGCAGAATGAGAAGGCCTCCATGTCCTATAGATATAGAGTCGACCGGGGTCTTTCTCGATCTTAATGAAGCAGTTATTGCGACAGTTGATGGTGGTTGGACATCGTTTCCTCCATAAATGGAAAGTCCAGAAAATGACTGTAAGCTTGTCAATTCACTCACAGGTTCTTTGGAGCGCGATGGCATCTGACTGAAGTTCACGACTATCCAGAGAACTGCAGGCGCAGTAAACATGCAGACGTAATGTCTTAAATGCGATGTCTCAAATTGGCTTCTATGGTTTTGTCCCAAGTATATGTAGGCATTTTTGCCATTTTGTAAAGCATGGATGGTTGAGCTGAGCTCCCAGTTGTAAAGTTTTAATGAAGCATTGTTGCTCTGGTTATGTATGAACTTCTGAGACTTCTTTCCTTATGAATGCCATTTTCTTCCATGTCTTTGTTTACACTGTGTTAGAGCAGCTCGGAATTGGATGATATTTCCTTGAGTCTTTACCTCCATCTGATCATCCTTTTAAACAAACCGTGACATTAAACTGATGGGTGTCGGGCTCTGCTCCTACTAGCAATCCAAGAGTGACTTCCGACGCTAACACACGGCATCTCACCCCCCATTTCGCATAGCCAATTTGTGGACGACAATCTATTAATGGGCAGCCCTACTGTCCGAGAAGCCAACTCTCTCCAGGCGATTCTCCAAACCTTCTCGGATGCCTCAGGACTGGACTGCAACAAGGATAAATCCCAAATCTTCTTTTTCAATACACCCCCTCAAGTCCAGCGCCACATATTGGATATCCTTGGTTTCACTTCCGTCCAAATACCTTGGCATTCCCTTAATCGACAATGCTCTCCGGAATTCCTCCTGGGAACACCTTTTGTCTTCATTCTCCAAAAGGCTCTCCTCCTGGACCTTTAGAGCCTTAAATCTCCCTAGTCGTCTCATTCTGCTCAAAGCCATTTTTCAAGCCCTCCCGATCTACACTTTTTCCGCACTGGCGGCCCCAAAGTTCGTCCTCACAACCATCAAAATCCTACAAAGGAACTTCATTTGGCAAGGCCTTAACAAAGATAAGAAGATAGCACTAGTTATCTGGGACAAACTCTGTCGGCCCAAAGAACAAGGAGGACTGGGATTAAGAGACCCCTTTATAATGAACAAGGTTCTTAGTGCAAAAATTTGGTGGCGCTGGTTGAAAAATCCCAAAGATCTTTGGGCAAGACTATGGAGGAAGAAATATGCTCCAAATTTGGCAGAGAAGAACCTAATCCGATGGGATGGGGATAACCCGGGCTCCCTGATTTGGACAGCAGCAAAGCAGAATAGACAGATGGTCACTCAGCATGCCTTCTAGGAAATAGGTAATGGGGAAACGACTCTATTTTGGCAGGATTCCTAGAAACAGTGGTCAGCTCTATGCGCTGAGGACTGGGCACATGACATCTGCACCCAAGCTACATGGGCAGGCCTGGAAAAGGTAGTGGACTACTCGCAAAACAATTCCACGGAGGACACCTGGTGTTGCTGGCATTTGGAGAGGGAACGCATGGACCTGGAGCTACATGTCGATCGGGCACCTTTGCAAGACGAGCTCGCTAAACGGAAAATTCCCATCATTGAAGGAGAATATATTCTTTGATGGGGATACAGGCCACAGGGCTCCTTCAGCACGCGGGAAGCCTATCAAATTAAAACTCAATCAGACCCCCTCCCAGCTTTGAAATTTTGGCAAAAAATTTGGAATCTTAAGCATTGGCCAAAAATCACAATATTCCTATGGTTAGTCTCACATTCAAGCATTCTAACCTGGGACAACCTCTTGAAAAGAGGTTTCGTAGGACCCTCCTTATGTATACTTTGCGGAGAGGTAGAAGAAACCATGAACCATCTCCTCAACACTTGCCCTTACACAGCTCAAATCTGGGATCAAGCAGTGGTCATCATGCACACCTCGGACCACCTCAGAGATAGCGTCCTCGAAACCATTACGAACTGGAGGGATATGGCTTTCCACTCTCCCCTCCTCAATCATATCTGGCAGCTTCTACCAGGATTTATCCTTTGGCAAACTTGGAAAGAAAGGAACATAAGACTATTCAGAAACATCTCTCTCCCGTGGAAACAATGCTGGCATCAGTGCCAACGCAACATCATGGAAACTCTTCACCTACGGAAATGGTCCAACGCAGATCTAACTTTCCCCCCCTTTAAGATCCACATCCTCCGACACTGGACACCTCTCCCCTCTCTTCAAGCTCTCCCCTCCTCCTCTCCCACCATCCCCCCGAGCAACCCCTCCCTTTGGTCTCCTCCCCTAGAGGATTTCGTCAAGCTCAACTTTGACGGAGCCTCTAAGGGAAATCTCGGAGCTGGAGTCTATGGAGTGGTCTTCCATAACCATCTTGGGCACATCCTAGTCATAGGAGCAGCCCCCCTTGGGAATTCTATGAAAAATGCAGCAGAACTCTGGGGTCTTATAAAAGGACTGCAATTGGCCATCAAAAATAATTTCAACAAGATACTCGTCGAGGGGGACTCTCAAGTCATCATCAGCTTGTTGCGTAGAATCTTAAACGGGGCAAATCCAGACAGCATATCGCCCATCTGGAGACTATCACAGGGCCTACAGATCATCGCAGGATTAATGCATCCAAATCAGGTTATCATTCTCGCACACATCAGGAGGAAGGCGAATCAGGTTGCGGACGAATTGGCCAATCTGTGTACCAACTGGAGAGGAACAAAACTCCAGTGTAATTCAGCTCGGGATCAGGATCACCCTATCCTCCAGCAGTGTATTCGCAAAGCCGGAATGGTGGATGTTCCCCTGGATGGGGTGTTAGCGCGATCAACGTGGCAGATGACGGGAGCAGGCAGCAGCCATCGAGGCACGGAGCCACATGATGGGCTTGTGCCACAGCCCGCCACCCTCCTTGGCAATTAAATGCTCATTACTGTGATGTGAAGGGGCATTAATGAAGCCCTCTCTCCTTTCTGGCGCTTTTGTATGGTTTGGTTCGATATGTTGGTCATTCGCCTCCGCTCGCTCCCCGCAGGGCTCATTCAATCGAAGCAATGGCTTGACCCTGCTCGAATTCTCTGGTTTGATGCCGTCCCTGCTCACCCCCTGGCCATACACCTTCACCGAGTGCGCTTGATCTCCTCAACCAGTCACACTGGGCACCTTATGACGCATCCAAGGGGAAGACCGAGGAGGGGCTCTCCTTGGAAGCCTCGTCGGCCCTCAGTCTCCCCTTCCGACTCACCCTCCATTTTCTCCCCCCCTCGCCTTAAATCTGCGCTCTTCTCGGCTTCCTCTCACGTCCCGGTGAACTCGCAGGTCAATTGTATGGAAATGGTCTCCAGGTTGCCAAGCTCGCTCTTGCGGCACCTTCTCAACCCTTCGGTGAATCCCACTGACCCCACGCCAGTCCTTGACCCTCTGGGAAATTTAGGCTGTGAACCTTCCCCTCACCGTGAGCCTAGGGAGGCCGGACAATAGTTCACTGATTCCTTCAATACTGCGCAGTTTAGAGACAGTCTGTCTATCCTTCATGATCTGGTCTTTGGAATCCGCCAGGGGGTGGAGGATCTCCACTACCGCCTACAAGATACAGATGCCAAGGTGGAGCTCTTTCTTTAGACTCTCTCCTCCATGCATAAATCTTTTTCCTCGGGCCCGACCGAAACTACTCCAATGGAGGAGCCTAGTGCAGCTATAGGTGAAGGTCAGGATGAGGCGCAACGCTCAATCGACATGGAACGAGAGAAGGTTGAGCGAAAGGGCAATGATGATGAAACTGCGAGCGATGAGAATGATGGCAGGCTTTGGGCAGACCAGACGACGTATGTTGAGGAGGAGCCATGGACTGAAGACCTCCACGCCACATGGTCAGACTATCCACCAGGTGTCTAGATCTATAGTGTTTTCAAGTCTTGTCAGCCCTCAAGTCTTAGATGTTAAATAGTTTGTCTATTACCTTTTTCTTAGATTATTATACTACTTGTGGTGACTCATAGGCTAGCTGGACTGGTTTCCCCTCTGTTGGGGCAATCCAGTAACCTCAGCCTGGTTATCTTTGTATTTTGCTACTAAGCTCCAGTTCTGGAAGGTTCTTAATATATATACTTCTTATTTACAAAAAAAAAAAAAATACATAAATAAAATATTATTTTGTATACACATAATTGAAAGAATTATGAAATTTTAACTTATATATATTTTTAAATCATCAAATTCGACAACATTTTCTTATACTCAAATCTAATCAAGGGATAAACTCAACACATATAAAATGTACTTATCACAGTCTACGATCAGGACAAGGAAATCTCACGAACCGATAGGGCTCAATTCCCTAGGAGAATGCTTCGTAGTCTCATTTTTTTCTCTCTTGGGATCACTTGGAATAGGATGTCGAATTGAGATATGTAAAAGAGTTCAAATTTTCCCTCCAACATCTTGATCACTTGCAACGTAGCATCATTTTCCTTCTGGAATTTCTCCAATTCCGGGGATACCATAGCTTTTACTATCTAGTAAGTCTCTAGAAGTTTGAAATACATTATTTCCTTGATCCTTGAATATCGTGGGTCTTCCACCCATCCCTTGACTTCATGGACAATGGCCTTGTTAGAGATGCCATGTCTATGGGAAAACTTCTTTCTCAATCTCTACAATTGTTTGCTTCTCCTTGTCTGAGCATAGGTATTTAAATCTATACCCAGCCATCTAGGAAGCCCTAACATCCCTGGTTCGATTGATCGGGTCTTGGGAGGAGGATGCCTCCTTCTTCTTACCTTTTTGCCTACTCCCCCACACTCCTCTTCTAGCCATGTTGTTTCACCTAACTTATTTTTTCTTTGCTATCGAAATTTCCCTTCCCTTTCTATCCTTTCTAGCTAATTTCTAATGTTGGATTTTCCACAAGCCCATACCCACCCAAAGTTTTGAGACTCATTTCCTCTTACACTGCACCTTCTTGTCTCCACAAAACCTTCTCGACCAACATGATATCCTAGACCCTGTCTCTAATCCCTTTGAACTCATAATATTCACTCCTCCATTGTAAGAGATCAATATCACTCAATTTAAGTAACTTCCATCCATTACATTTTCCTTTCAACATATGCAAGTCATTCTCTTCATCTCTTGTTGCCTAAAATATTTTCATATCTATCGTTAGAGGACGCAACATGAGCCCCACCACTGTGACAAGACTCCCACACACTCATGCATAACGATTATTGATTATGCTTGGCTCTTTCCTCGGTTGGCTCTGTACGAGCCTCCTACTCCCATAATGGTCACTTCCTTCCATATCTCAATGTACTAACTCCATGAGGATGCTTGAGACAACCTGTTCCAGACGAGTAACCCACTATACTTCCTTCACGATCATATTTTGAATTTGGCTCCCTCGACACGACGTTCAACCCACTCACATTGAATTCCCTGACCCATCGATGATTGAATTTAGAGCCTGTTTGATTCTCAACCCGTTCTTTCTGACATTCCCAGAGTCATTGTTGTCTTGTCAAGCCTCCAGGTGGCTAGCCCTTGTCGCTTCCCATTCTTGACACATGTCACCCCATCCAGAAGTATTATGCATGCGCACGCACACGCACACACACACACACACATATTACATAAAAACACATTAAACTAATAAATAACATTAAACTTCAATATGATAACATATACCAAAACAATGAGAGGGCGTGGGAAATATGGTTTAAGGGTGAAACACGATTTTATAATACATTTCTTACCTAT
>SNQJ01S0018282.1:139889-150541 GCA_010110895.2 Picea sitchensis
GCCTCTGTCCTCCTTCGCTACTATGCTGACAACTGTACCCCACTCATCGGGGTTTCGCGGATCACGATTCAGAAATGCATGAACCACTCACCCACAGGATTCCCGATTTCCTGATGGTTTCAACTCCGATGGCGCTAGGTGATTGCCATGCGTCCCTCCAACGGACGATCCCAATCACGTCGGGATTTCAAGACTTCTCCTATCCCGTTTCTCTTGTCCCCAGGAACTTCTATTTTCTGATGTGTCAAACACCGATGGCGCTTGATTTCTGACACCTGTCTCTACGATGGATGGTCCATATCTTATCGTTGTTTCGAGACTTGGGTGGTCCCGATGCCTGGTGCCCCGGATCTCCGGAACGGATGAGCTCGTGACACGTGTCCCTCTCCTACCAGACGACTTAGATTTGCTCTCAGGATTTCGAGACTTCCGAGACCCCGGTTCTCATGACCTCGAGAACTCTGATTTCTCGATGGCCAAAATCCCGACTGCTATCCTTCGTGCAGTTTCCGCCGATCCAACGACTGACAAAATTTCGCCTTCTGATCTGATGGCTCAGACCTGCTTTCCTGTGCGCTCCTCCTCCTGAGGCTAAACCATGCGCTACTTCTCCCGATCCAATGGATGACGATATTTCTTCACGAGATTCGGCGACTGTCGATCCCCTCTTTCTATAGGCTCCTTCTGAGCTCCTCCTGGACGTAAATGTTCAACGGTCCAGATCTGCTTTCTCTCTGCCCGATCTGACGGTTCCCGTTTCTCCCTCCTGAGCATCTAATCTTTCTTCCCAGACTTGGAAGAATTCTACGCTCCCCAAAGACTTTGACCTTTTCTTCCTTTTTGCCCTGCGAACTCCTCGACTTGAGTTTCGCCTGTTCGTGTGAAAACACTACCCTTCCCGAGCTTCTGTCCTCAAATCCTCAACGGATTCTTTGACTCCTGCACTCCTGCAGAGTCTCTATGCACACAAAACACTATCTGTCCTGAGCTTCCACGAACACTCAGACTCCTTGGGGAATTTGGTCCTTCTTCTCCCTCATATGGAGAATATCAACCCTTCCTGGCTTCCTCCTCAAGAAACCTCCTTGCTGAGTCTTTCTGGGTATTCAACAACCCAATACAGGTCCCTCAATGGACTCTACTTTATGCTTCAGAACTCTAAGAGTTCTTTCCTCCTGTGCCTGCCTGCACACTTACTCAGCACCCTCCTGGCGGAGTCTATTTCCTCAGAATGCTCAACAGTCCTGGGTTTCTTCCGTTCAATCTATGCACTCGCTCGATTCCCTTCTCGCAGAGCTTCTCAGAATCCTCAACGATTTTGGTCTTTCTGAACTCACAATGGGGTTCTTCTCCAACGCAACCCGTGCGTATGCTCAATGCCCACTTGGCAGAGCTCTTATAGATCTTAAAGCAAAATTCTGTCTACCACTGTGTCTCAGCTGCATAGCCTTACTTCCTGGGGTGTTCAGCAACCTCACAGGTCTTCTTCTCCTGAGTTGATGACTTCAGTCTGTGCCTCAGCACGTTTCTGTCTGACTCCTCACGAGTTCAGAATCGCATTCTCTGTGCACTAGTATTCAGAGTCTGCAACACTCTGTCACGCCCTCTTGGCATGAAACCTCAAAGACCCTCAAACCTGAAATCAAACACAACTCTCTTTAATAGCATGATAACAACACACACATACAACATATATATGGAACCCACACAGACATGCATACAATGACAGAATAATGCAGGAAAATTGCTATGTATTAATGATGGGTAATGCCTGTATATTTTACAAGGTGTTCCTGAGCTCTCTCTGCCTCTCTCTACTCTACCCTCTCTTCTTCAAAATGAGATCTAAAATCCCTTTTACCTAAGCGGGCTCATCGAGCGCTTCCCTCCAGGATTTACCTACCCTAATAAATTACAATCACTAGCTGTCTAGTCTGCTATCCAGAACTAGATCTCAGTCGATCTAGCATTAAAGCCGATCCTATCTAACGCCTGCTCAAAGGAATGACTTTCCTGGCTCACCAGCCTAGACAATTTAATTACATTCAATACAAATTCAAATGAGGCTGCGCCTCCCTTTTTGCCTATGAATGCGTGCACGCTGACGTGGCTGGCTAGCTAGATGGATGGAGAGATGCTCCTGCATCATACTCCACAGTTGCAAAATTCATGAGCTCCTGCTCATGAGATTCTCCTGTAGCTGTTGGAAATCCTCCTGGATCCCAAATAAGTCTTTGGAGCTGTTCATCCGCTCCATTCTGCTTCTGCTGCTGCTTCTGCTGTGCTGCTACTGTTGCCTTTTCTCTAACTAGCTTCTCTTTGCTGGCAGTCTCTGATAACTCCAACATCAGCTTCATGATCTCCATGATCACTTCATCCAGTTGGTCCCTGGGTTGGTCCAGTTCCTGCAGTCTCCTCAGCTGATAAAAACTTTGGTCATTGGGAAGATCATCACGATCTCCCACGCCTCCATCGGTTTCCAACTTTACCTGTTGGATGTGCATGCCCTGCACTTTTACCTTCTCTTCTAGGGCTTCTACCTGATCCCATAGATCAGCAAAGCAAATGCTGTCTGCTTCTTCTTCCTCTGTTTCGACAACCTCCTCCGTTGCCTTCTTTTCAGCTTCAAGGCTGAAAATGTCGAGCCATTCCTTGGAATGCTTGTATCTTTCATCTTCTGCTGTCAGCTTCAGTGCTACACCTTATTTCCTTTCAACTCCCTGGTTGAAAGTAATGAGCCATTCCTTAGAATGCTCGTTCTCCTCTTAATCTGCTTGGGCAGCTCCCAAATTTTGCTCCAACTCTTCTTCTTCTTTGACAGTCATCATCAACTGTGACTGTTCCTCTACTGTTGCTGACTTTACAACAGAGTTTTCTGCCTCCTCCTGGGCAGATGGTAGGAATAATGAAATTCGCCCAATCATCACACGGCTCAAATCCTCCTCCGTCAGCTGCATCTGCTGATCTCCTTGCGAGCTCATCTGCTCTGTCGGCTTCTTAGGCTAAATCTGACTCATTTCAGAGTTCATGAGACCCACAAATAGTCTCATCTGCTCATCCCTGCGAACCTGGAAATATGGGATGCTTCCGCTGCTTCCATGGCAGATTATGGGATCAACCGATCCCATCTTCATCAGCATTCCTTGCTGAATCGAACTCTCCATTGAGTCTGTGAGACTTTAAGATAGCCTCAAGCTCTCATCTCTACCCATTTGGAAATATGAGATGCTCCCGCTGCCCTCCTGGCAGTATTTGAGATCCCGCAGTGATCTCTTTTCATTGTCCAGCTAGCAATGCGAAATTCCTTCACTGTCCTCATGACAGTCATTGAGATCCTCAGCTAATCTCAATCTGTTTCCCTCTTGGAAATCTTGAATTTTTATTCTTCCCTCCTGGAAGTCCTTGAGATCCTCAGATGACCCCAATTTATCCTCTTCATCATCCCAATCATTGAGACCTCTCCCAGTCTCTGGTTCGCATACCTGAACCAAATCTGCCACGAACCGCCTGCATCAGGTGGTATCAGAGCTTGGATTCTTGCTTGTATATTTCAGGCAAGAGGAGAACAGGGAGGTAGAAAAAAAAACAGAGTTGTTGAGGACTCTGTGAGGACTTATTTGTAGGTAGGCAGCAGTCTATAGACAGTCAGCAGGACTATAAGGATGAAGTTGGAGACACTCTTGATGTGTAGTGACAGCGGGAATCCTCTGCTTGAATTTGACCCAGTCCACAGTTCCTTCTTTTCCTCCTCTCGGCCTCTGCACGAATCATGTACAATTTCCCCACAGGAAAACTGTTATCGGGGTTCGGGTTTTCGGTATTTCCATGGTCAAGTGTCACTGACCCTTTGAACTCCCGATCCCGAATCTTCGATGAGCGCTCAACTCCTATGCACTAGTCTTCTGGCTATAGCCCTAACCCACATGACCATCACCCTGTGACCTTGGTCTTACCACTCCATCGGAGTTTCGGCATTTTCGATGTCGAGATGTTCATGTCACCAAGACTCGTGATTTTTCGATTTGCGACGCGACTTTGACCACGTTAGCCCTCCTGGCTCAAACCCCTGACTGATATGACCAACGCTCCACGAACGCAGCCTTATCCTATCGGGATTTCAGGGTTTGCGATGCTAATGTGCATACGCCCACAGGATTCCCGATACGCCGATCCCCGACATCCTCCTGATTACTGCCAGCTGGCCTCCACTATTCCTCTGTCCTCCTTCGCTACTATGCTGACAGCTATACCCCACTCATCGGGGTTTCGCGGATCACGATTCAGAAATGCACGAACCAATCAGCCACGGTATTCTCGATTTCCAGATGGTTTCAACTCCGATGGCGCTAGGTGATTGCCATGCGTCCCTCCTACGGAAGATCCCGATCACGTCTGGATTTCAAGACTTCTCCTGTCCCGTTTCTCTTGTCCCCGAGAACTTCTATTTTCTGATGTGTCAAACACCCATGGTGCTTGATTTCTGACACCTGTCCCTCCGATGGACGGTCCAGATCTTATCGCTGTTTCGAGACTTGGGTGGTCCCGATGCCTGGTGTCGCGGATCTCTGGAATGGATGATCTCGTGACACGTGTCCCTCTCCTACTGGACGACTTAGATTTTCTCTCGGGATTTCGAGACTTTCGAGACCCCGGTTCTCATGACCTCGAGAACTCAGATTTTCCGATGGCCAAAATCCCGACTGCTATCCTTCGTGTAGCTTTCGTTGATCCAACGGCTGACGAAATTTCCCCTTCTGATCTGATGGCTCAGACCTGCGTTCCTGTGCACTCCTCCTCCTGAGGCTAAATCGTGCGCTACTTCTCCTGATCTAATAGATGACGGGATTTCTTCACGAGATCCGATGGCTGTCGGTCCCCTCTTTCTATAGGCTCCTTCTGAGCTCCTCCTGGACGTAACTGTTCAACGGTCCAGATCTTCTTTCTCTCCACCCGATCCGACGGTTCCTGTTGCTCCCTCCTGAGCATCTAAGCTTTCTTCCCAGACTTGGAAGAATTCTACGCTCCACAAATACTTCGACCTTTGCTTCCTTTTAGCCCTGCGAACTCCTCGACTTGATTTTTTCCTGTGCGTGTGAAAATGCTACCCTTCCTGAGCTTCTGTCCTTGAATCCTCAACGGATTCTTTGACTCCTGCTCTCCTACAGAGTCTCTACGTACACAAAACGCTATCTGTCCTGAGCTTCCACGAACACTCAGACTCCTTGGGGGATTTTTGTCCTTCTTCTCCCTTAGATGGAGAATATCAACCCTTCCTGGCTTCCTCCTCAAGCAACCTCCTTGCTGAGTCTTTCTGGGTATTCAACATCCCAATACAGGTCCCTCAATGGACTCTACTTTCTACTTCAGAACTCTAAGAGTTCTTTCCTCCTGTGCCTGCCTGCACACTTACTCAGCACCCTCCTGGCGGAGTCTCTTTCCTCAGAATGCTTAGCAGTCCTCGGTTTCTTCCGTGCAATCTATGCATTCGCTTGATGCCCTTCTAGCAGATCTTCTCAGAATCCTCAGTGATTCTGGTCTTTCTGAACTCACAATGGGGTTCTTCTCCAACGCAACCCGTGCGTATTCTCAATGCCCACTTGGCAGAGCTCTTACAGATCTTACAACAAAATTCTATCTACGACTGTGTCTCAGCTGCACACCCTTACCTCCTGCGGTGTTCAACAACCTCACAGGTCTTCTTCTCCTGACATGATGAATTCAGTCTGTGCCTCAGCACGTCTTTGCCTGACTCCTCACGAGTTCAGAAGTGCATCCCCTGTGCACTGGTATTCAGAGTCTTCAACACTCTGTCATGCCCTCTTGGCATGAAACCTCAAAGACCCTCAATCCTGAAATCAAACACAACTCTCTGTAATAGCATGATAACAACACACAGATACAACATATATATGGAACCCACACAGACATGCATACAATGACAGAATAATGCAGGAAAACTACTCTGTATTAATGATGGGTAATGCCTGTATATTTTACAAGGTGTTCCTGAGCTCTCTCTGCCTCTCTCTACTCTACCCTCTCTTCTTCAAAATGAGATCTAAAATCCCTTTTACCTGAGGGCGCTCATCGAGCGCTTCCCTCCAGGATTTACCTACCCTAATAAATTACAATCACTGGTTGTCTAGTCTGCTATCTAGAACTAGATCTCAGTCGATCTAGCATTAAAGACGATTCTATCTAATGGCTGCTCAAAGGCATGGCTTTCCTGGTTCACCAACCTAGACAATTTAATTACATTCAATACAAATTCAAATGAGGCTGCACCTCCCTTTTTGCTTATGAATGCGTGCACGCTGACGTGGCTGGCTGGCTGGCTGCATGGAGAGATGCTCCTGCATCATACTCCACAGTTTCAAAATTCATGAGCTCCTGCTCATGAGCTTCCCCTGTAGCTGCTGGAAATCCTCCTGGATCCCAAATAAGTCTTTGGAGTTGTTCATCTGCTCCATTCTGCTTCTGCTGCTGCTTATGCTGTGCTGCTGCTGCCGCCTTTTCTCTGCCCAACTTCTCTTTGCTGGTAGTCCTTGCTGACTCCAACATCAGCTTCATGATCTCCATGATCACTTCATCCAGCTTCTCCCTGGGCTGGTCCAGTTCCTGCAGTCTCCTCAGCTGAAAAAAACTTTGGTCATTGGGAAGATCATCACGATCTCCCACACCTTCATTGGTTTCCAAATTTACTTGTTGGATGTGCATGCCCTGCACTTTTACCTTCTCTTATAGGGATTCTACCTAATCCCATAGATTAGCAAAGCAAATGCTATCTTCTTCTTCTTCCTATGTTTCTGCAACCTCCTCTGTTGCCTTCTTTTCAACTTCAAGGCTGAAAATGTCGAGCCATTCCTTGGTATGCTCGTTTCTTTCATCTTCTGCTGCCAGCTTCAGTGCTACAACTTATTTCCTTTCAACTTCCTAGTTGAAAGTAATGAGCCATTCCTTAGAATGCTCGTTCTCCTCTTCATCTGCTTGGGAAGCTCCCAAAGTCTACTCCAACTCTTCTTCTTCTTTGACAGTCATCATCAACTGTGAATGTTCCTCTGCTATTGCTGCCATTACAACAGAGTTTTCTGCCTCCTCCTGGGTAGATGGTAGGAATAATGAAATTCCCGCAATCATCACACGGCTCAAATCCTCCTCTGTCAGCTGCATCTGCTGATCTCCTTGCGAGCTCATCTGCTCTATCAGCTTCTCAGGTTGAATCTGACTCATTTCAGAGTTCATGAGACCCACAGATAGTCTCATCTGCTCATCCCTTCCCACCTGGCAATATGGGATGCTTCCGCTGCTTCCCTGGCAGATTATGAGATCAACCAATCCCATCTTCATCATCACTCCTTCCTGAATCGAAATCTCCATTGAGTCCGTGAGACTTTCAGATAGCCTCAAGCGCTCATCTCTACCCATCTAGCAATATGAGACGCTCCCACTGCCCTCCTACCAGCCTTCGAGATCTCGCAGTGATCTCTTTTCATTGCCCAGCTGGCAATGCGAAATTCCTTCGCTATCCTCATGACAGTCTTTGAGATCCTCAGCTGATCTCAATCTGTTTCCCTCTTGGCAATCTGGAATTTCTATTCTGCCCTCCTGGCAGTCCTTGAGATCCTCAGATGACCCCAATTTATCCTCTTCATCATCCCAATCATCGAGACCTCTCCCAGTCTCTGGTTCTTATACCTGAACCAAATCTGCCACGAACCGCCTACATCAGGTGGTATCAGAGCTTCGATTCTTGCTTGTATATTTCAGGCAAGAGGAGAACAGGGAGGTAGAAAAAAACCAGAGTTGTTGAGGACTCTGTGAGGACTTATTTGCAGGTAGGCAATAGTCTATATACAGTCAGCAGGACTATAAGGATGAAGCTGGAGACACTCTTGATGTGGAGTGGAAACATGAATCCTCTGCTTGACTTTGACCCAGTCCACAGGTCCTTCTTTTCCTCCTCTCGGCCTCTGCATGAATCGTGTACAATTTACCTACAGGAAAACTGTTATCGGGGTTCGGGTTTTCGGTATTTCCGTGGTCAAGTGTCACTGACCCTTTGAACTCCCGATCCCCGAATCTCCGATGAGCGCTCAACACCTATGCGCTAGTCTTCTGGCTATAGCCCTGAGCCACATGACCATCACCCTGTGACCTTGGTCTTACCACTGCATCAGAGTTTCGGCATTTTTGATGTTGAGATGTTCATGTCACCAAGACTCGTGATTTTTCGATTCACGACGTGACTTTGACCACGCTAGCCCTCTTGGCTCAAACCCCTGACCGATATGACCAGCGCTCCACAACCGCAACCTTATCCTATCATGATNGCTAATGTGCAAACGCCCACGGGATTCCCGATACGCCGATCCCCGACATCCTCCCGATTACTGCCACCTGGCCTCCACTACGCCTCTATTCTCCTTCGCTACTATGCTGACAACTGTACCCCACTCATCGGGGTTTCGCGGATCACGATTCAGAAATGCACGAACCACTTGGCCACGGGATTCCCGATTTCCCGATGGTTTCAAATCCGATGGCTCTAGGTGATTGCCACGCATCCGTCCAACGGACGATCCTAATCACGTCAGAATTTTGAGACTTCTCCTGTCCTGTTTCTCTTGTCCCCGAGAACTTCTATTTTCTGATGTGTCAAACGCCGATGGCGCTTGATTTCTGACACATGTCCCTCCGATGGACGGTCCAGATCTTATCGTTGTTTCGAGACTTGGGTGGTACCGATGCCTGGTGCCCCGGATCTCTGGAACGAATGATCTCGTGACACGTGTCCCTCTCGTACCGGACGGCTTAGATTTTCTCTTGGGATTTTGAGACTTTCGAGACCCCGGTTCTCATGACCTCGAGAACTCTGATTTCTCGATGGCCAAAATCCCGACTGCTATCCTTTGTGCAACTTTCGCCAATCCAATGGCTAACGAAATTTCCCCTTCTGATCTGATGGCTCAGACCTGCTTTCCTGTGCGCTCCTCCTCCTAAGGCTAAACCGTGTGCTACTTCACCCGATCCAATGGATGACGGGATTTCTTCACAAGATCCGACGGCTGTCGGTCCCCTTTTTCTATAGGCTCCTTCTGAGCTCCTCCTGGACGTAACTGTTCAACGGTCTAGATCTGCTTTCTCTCCGCCTGATCCAACGGTTCTTGTTGCTCCCTCCTGAGCGTCTAAGCTATCTTCCCAGACTTGGAAGAATTCTATGCTCCCCAAAGACTTCGACCTTTGCTTCCCTTCTGCCCTACGAACTCCTCGACTTGAATTTTGCTTGTGCGTGTGAAAACTCTACCCTTCCTGAGCTTCTGTCCTCGAATCCTCAACGGATTCTTTGACTCCTGTGCTCCTACAGAGTCTCTACACACACAAAACACTATCTGTCCTGAGCTTCCACGAACACTCAGACTCCTTGGGGGATTTGGTCCTTCTTCTCCCTTAGATGGAGAATATCAACCCTTCCTGGCTTCCTCCTCAAGCAACCTCCTTGCTGAGTCTTTCTAGGTATTCAGCAACCCAATACAAGTCCCTCAATGGACTTTGCTTTCTGCTTCAGAACTCTAAGAGTTCTTTCCTCCTGTGCCTGCCTGCACACTTACTCAGCACCCTCCTGGCGGAGTATCTTTCCTCAGAATGCTCATCAGTCCTGGGTTTCTTCCGTGCAATCTATGCACTCGCTCGATGCCCTTATGGCAGAGCTTCTCAGAATCCTCAACGATTCTTGTCTTTCCGAACTCACAATTGGGTTTTTCTCCAATGTAACCCGTGCGTATGCTCAATGCCCACTTGGCAGAGCTCTTACAGATTTTACAACAAAATTCTGTCTACGACTGTGTCTCAGCTGCACAGCCTTACCTCCTGGGGTGTTCAGCAACCTCACAGGTCTTCTTCTCCTGAGTTGATGACTTCAGTCTGTGCCTCAGCACGTCTCTGTCTGACTCCTCACGAGTTCAGAAGTACATCCCCTGTGCACTGGTATTCAGAGTCTGCAACACTCTATCACGCCCTCTTGGCATGAAACCTCAAAGACCCTCAAACCTGAAATCAAACGCAACTCTCTGTAATAGCATGATAACAACACACACATACACCATATATATGGAACCCACACAGACATGCATACAATGACAGAATAATGCAAAAAAATTGCTCTGTATTAATGATGGCTAATGCCTGTATATTTTACAAGGTGTTCCTGAGCTCTCTCTGGCTCTCTCTACTCTACCCTCTCTTCTTCAAAATGAGATCTAAAATCCCTTTTACCTGAGGGGGCTCATCGAGCGCTTCCCTCCAGGATTTACCTACCCTAATAAATTACAATCACTGGCTTTCTAGTCTGCTATCCAGAACTAGATCTCAGCCGATCTAGCATTAAAGCCTATCCTATCTAACGCTTGCTCAAAGGCACGACTTTCCTAGCTCACCAGCCTAGACAATTTAATTACATTCAATAAAAATTCAAATGATCTTGTGCCTCCCTTTTTTCATATGAATGCATGCATGCTGACGTGGCTGGCTGGCTGGCTGCTTGGAGAGATGCTCCTACATCATACTCCACAGCTGCAAAATTCATGAGCTCCTGCTCATGAGCTTCCCCTGTAGCTGCTGGAAATCCTCTTGGATCCCAAATAAGTCTTTGGAGC
>SNQJ01S0018283.1:0-14552 GCA_010110895.2 Picea sitchensis
TTTTTTAAATTTTATCTTATTGATTTTTCTTTCAAGAGAATAGTCAGGGGACACTGGCCTGGCGTGGTGACCAGTGGTGACAGTGTTACCCACAAGCATTTCATGGATATGAGAAGGTTGTCTCGTGATTAAACCCCCTTTCTCTTGGCCATGCCACCAAGAACCACTACCTTGGCATGGTGACCATATGAATAGTAGTGTCATGTCACTACATACCCCTGGATCTAATAGGTTGGCTCGTGATGAGACCCCCTATCCACCAACTAGGTATTGAGTTTTATCTTTTTATCGGTCCCCCCTTTTTCTTGTTGAGAATCCTTTTATTGCTTTCTCGGGGATCCTTGGGTGAAGCATATCAAGGTTTTATCTTTTGGTTTTTATCTTTTGGTTTTTATCTTTTTACAACTTCTTTTACCCTTTGGGCCTTTAGACTCTTCTTCCCACAAGGCAAGGTACAACCCTTTACTAGCTTGGAAAACCCAATGCCTGAACCAATGTAGGGGATAGATGACAGGGAAGATGATGAAAAGTGATAAGTACGGTGGGAATGGAAGATGACCTTTCATAAACCCACCAGTGGAAACTCACTCCTAAGGGAACCAACTTGCTAGGGAATTTTTTCATTCCCCCCAAGTATGGACAAGTCTAAAGGCATAAAGTCCAAGCACACGTCATGAAGAAAAAGATAATTAAATGCACATATTCAAATGTTTTGAGAAACAGAGTGAAACATACCATGATACCCGGACTCATTAACTCATGAAGAAATACTAACTGCTACTTCAGAACCAAGTTGATGAGATTGTTGACAGAATGGAGGCGTTGAAGAAGAAGGATGGGCCCTCCAGAGCCATGCTCAAGTCAATATGTCTCTCGGTACTCCATGTCTAGGACCTGTGGGCCTTGAGACATAATATCCTTAGTTATCCCTAGGCTAGGGGATAACAAATCTTCTAAACCCGTGCTTGAGCAGAACATTTAGCCAAATATTCGAAAGAGAGGATTGTCAATTTCTCAACTTTCCTGTTAAAATCTATGTTTTGTGGCTGCATGTTGCCCCTCTGTGCCTCTATGGACCTGTTTCGATACAGGAACGAACAATAGTCCATCAGACTCATGTCTGCGTGAAACTCTAGACCTAGTGCCAAGTAGTATCGCCTGTACTCTGAAAAGGGATCTGCTCACCCTGTCTACCCCTGTCCAACCTGCCCTTGTCTTGGTTTCCCCTATCCTAGCTATCCCACCTGTTGTCGTGTCTGAAACTGTGGGAGTAGAGGTCTGGGTATTCTCCTTGTTGAAGTGTAAGCATGAGTGGGTGTCATCTGTCCACTTTTTCCTGCTACATTCCCACTGGAGCCACTCGCTCCACCTCCCTGGTGTCATGTATGACCCATTGCTCCCCCTACTATGCTAGCACCAATAGTGCTCAAGTTGTTTTGAATGATCTGGGAGTTAAGCGCCATTTTTGCTATGGAATTCCTCATATCTCGTTGTCCTCTAGCTAGGTCATTCAACATGGCCCTGGTACTATGAAAATGTTACTCTATGCCACCCCCACTACCCTCCGGGTAGTCTTCTCATGGACCCGTATCTCTCTCGTCCTCTGCCTCCATCTCTTCGATGATGTGGTCTTTGTATTTTGTTTCAGCCTCAGAACCTGAACTTATGTGGAAGGGGTTGTAATCCCTTATGTCCCAACTTTGGCCCTTACAATAATGTACACACCCTTCTTTGATGTGACCCCTACCCGATGAATGAATTCCCCCTGTTACTGGAATCATGGAGTCATGAGTTAAGCTTCTTCACAGGCTCACAGGAAGAAGGCTTTGATACCACTGAAATATCCCAAATCCCACGGATCTGGATATTTACTGCTATGCTGGTGATCTGGTTGTAGATCTAATACTCTTGGGGTTTTGGGATGAATTTTAACAAATTTTTTGGCTGCAGTTTTGTGGCATTTATATGTTTATATCATGCATGCAATTGTTTTGGAACCAGGAACAACTCAATAGCTTTATTAAGTAAAATAATAGGAATAACAATATAGCATGCGGGAAAATAAAGGAAATAACCTCAGCTAGATCTCGTAGAGAATGACCTTAGCTAGAATAAAATGCAAAACACTAAAGAAAATACTCGAAAAAATAGAGATAGGTGGATCTATGGTCATCACATACGATCCAGTACATGTGTGGTCGGATATGCTACATGCAACTAAAAATACCCACAACAACTGTTGTTGGAGACTAGAAAACTCGCCCTAGTGGCTATTCTCGTTCGATCGGCCTAAAAACTATCTCGGAATGGTCTCCCTACTGCCTAGTACACTTCCCATATCTACTGCTTGCAGATCTAACCCTTTGTTGATCTACCAGAACCCTGGTTGGATTCCCTCAATCCCTGCGCACTTCCCTTAGCCGGATATCACAATTTGGATGTTTTTCCCGACATAATTCTATGATATTTGTCCCAATGGAAGTGCCTCAATCTCCTATCCAATGGGTTGGAAGGATTCTGCTTGATTTGCCCTGGTTGGGCCTAGTGACTCCAATCTGTGTCCTCAAACCCCATGCACCTCCCTGGTGAAGTGCGCACTAGTCTACTTTGTACATGTAGGCTACTATAGAATGAATATGAAGCTCAATGAAGCACCGTGATGGTACTTTAGATGGCTAGGGTGTGTCTCTCAACACCAAAACCTATCTCTGGTGGTGGTTTCCTCCAGAAATCCAGAAAACAATGGAAGGTCGACCCCTCCTCTCTGAAACCTGTTTTTCAATTCCAAAATCAACATAATGACCAATTAGGTCGAATTTTCTCCCTTTATACCTCATGTCGTCTAATTCTTCGTTCACTTACTTAATTAAATGACTTTTCTCCTAAGTTGTGATTTAATGTTCACTTAAGTCATTTAAACCCCATTTTTGTTCTAATTAGATGTTCACTTTACCACTTAAGTGACTTTTTCCCCAAGTTTCACCTTAATCATTAATTAAGTCACTTAAACCTCCCTTTTACTCCTCTTACCTCCTTAATGTCACTTTCATGATAGACTTTGGTGAATGAAATTATTTAGAGGTGATATTCCCCTTTTTGTCTCGACTATAGTCTACGGGAACATATAGACTATTAAGTCGCTCCCTGTAGTGACCATCACTGGGAAAGGGACATTACATATAATGTGGTTGAATGATGCACCCATCCCTAAGCTCCAGGAAGAGTTCAGCTCCATGTTTTCCCACATATCCACTCTCTGTGATAGTCCTGGACAAGACCAAATTCGGGTCACCTCTCCACCCTCATGCTTCTTATTTTCAGACAGAGACATCAGATAGGTCGTCTGGGTGATAAACAACAAAGCAATAGAGGAGTAAGGTCTTGAGGAAGAGTTCTTTAAGCATGGTATTCATGCTTTGGTTTGTCACTTGGTTGATCTCTTCAACCATGTGGTTCGTACAGATTTTCTTTCGGCTTGTGAAATATCCCCACTAATTGTTTTTGGGTTTTCACTTAGTTTAGTAATGTAGGCATTTCCTTAAACAGTTTGCATTCAAATATAATAATTGTAGCTCAGATAAGTATTTCCACAAAAGGTGTCTAACTTGTGAAAATTGTCATTTAATGACTCCTATGCTTTTTGGGAGTTCACTTTATTAATTAATTAATAAAGTGAACATCTTTTTATAAAGTAAGTTTAATTTAATAAATTGCTTAAGTTTTTACACTAATGACTTAAATTAAACGTGAGCCATTGGTTTTAAGAAATTAAGAGAAAATAATAACTCTGATTTTCCAAATTTTTCCTTCCCTCATCATATTCCTTCTTGTTATTCAAGAAAAAGTTGAAGTCAATAGGATTAGTTGTTGATAGAATAGTGCTAGAAATCAGTTCTACCTCGCCATAAGCGATCCCCTTATTAGGATCTATTGACTCACTCTCTTGCATGGATAGATCTACCACTTTGGCTATTGAATCTACCTTACATGATACTAAATCTAACTCTTGGGAATCATTTCCCTTCTACTCACCCTTTGGATAAATAATCCATTCATTGAGAATCGTATTCACCTTAACTAGCTTTGGTCATACATTAGATCAATTTATCTAAGTGACTTGGGCGAGCAATTAGGTGATGGGCTGCTATGGGATCTTCCTCCCTGATGCTTCATTGTGTTCTCCGACCAATAGTGACCAATAGTGGCATCTTGCCCATACTTGGAATTAATATATTGTTTTTGTTTTCTTTTTTCTATTTTATGAATATAGTTGCCTCAACACTGTATTTGTTCTTTTTTCTCTCTTCTTTTCATAACAACAAAGAAAAAAACACATTATTTACTATGATACTATCACAACTATAGCAATTATTTTCACTTATTTGGGACATGTGATTCTTGAAGTTGACATGATAAAAGTGGGTTCATGTTTCATAGGTTGTGGAGCTTGGAAAATATGAGATTGACACGTGGTGTGTTTACCCTTGTTTAATTATGGTCTCATTCCTTTTGATTTTCCGTGTTTTTCAATGTTTAACAATGAAATGCTAACAAATGGATTTAAAGAAAATGATGTCAATAAAGATTTTGATAACATTTTTCGTTTTATAGTACAAGATCATAATTTTGAAAGAAAATGTGTTTTGGACAATGGTGATTTTTCATATTGAAATTAAATTTTCATAATGTTGTTTTGACAAAAAGAGCATAAAATCAATATATACTAAAATTTATATATATATATATATATATATATATTATTTTTATTTTTTTCACGGGTTGATGGTAGGTACATCTGATGGACAAGTTTCCAGTGGTAGTAGGTGCCCCATACTTGCAGGTTCATGTCAACATTTAGAGCAAGAATAGGAGGATGAAGACCCCTGAAGGGTATGATTATATTGGTGATTCTTACACTTTCTTGATTTCAAGATTCATGATCTTGAATTTTATCTTATATTGGAGATATATTATTTTTATTTCTTTGCAGGGGTTGATGGTAGGTACATCTGATGGACAAGTTTTCAGTGGTAGTAGGTGCCCCATACTTGCATGTTCCTGTCAACATTTAGAGAAATAATAGGAGGCTAAAGACCCCTGAAGGGTATGATTAGATTGGTGGTTCTTACACTTTCTTGATTTCAAGATTCATGATCCTGATTTTTCACTTATATTGGAGGTCATATTTTTCCTGATTTGATCATAGGTTTGGATACCCCTTTGGGAGATGTGCATTGGCTTCGAATTTCAGGAAAATATGAGAAGTTGTTATTCTTTGTAAGTTCTATTTTTAGTAATTGTTGCTTTTATCAATTTTTTAGTTTGGTATGGTTGAAAAAATAATTACATATAAGGACCCAATGGGGAAATTTGCATGTGATTTGAATGTCGTTTGATTCAAGGCCATGGACTAGATTTTTGGATACTTCGAATGGCATATAGTTGAAGTGTAAAATTTCAAGCCATTATGAGCACTTTTAAATTTCAAGTACAAATTGCATTTTGGCATTGGCAAGAGGGTGCTTGGTGGGTCAACATGGGGATTAGTTGTTATATTTGGGAAATGTGTTCCATAGGAGGCCTTCATTTGGCTTTCCCTAGTACGCCCTCCTTGATGAAAATTCATCCCCTTTCCACGAGCCTTATCCATTGCTATGTTAGGCCTAAAACCCTACTCCCTCTTTTAGAGCCACTTACCAATTTGAAATTTGATTTATTTGGAAAGAAAAGCTGTTACTAATTATGAGATTGTTTACTTTAAGGAAGTGCATGGCCTAAAGGAATATTCCTTGCAATTAAATGAGCCCACACTATTAGCTTTTGGGGTAGCTCGGATAGGTACTTCCGCATTGGCGGTGCCTAACATGTGGAGGTGTCCAAGCGACACTCTCTAGACAAGCTTTTATTTAATGCCAAAAGTGACTTTTGTAAGGTTGAGTGACTTAAGTGATTTAAGCATCTCAATGAAAGATTAATTCCTGACCGTTAGATCGTGATATCTAAGATCTAATCTTGGCCATTGAGATCTAGGTTAGGGTTTTAGTCATTAGGGGATTATAAAAGTAGATCTAAGGAGAGTGAGAGGCACACAATGAGTACATAGGTAAGATAAGATACGATAATTTTATGTCCAACTAATGACCACAAAGTAGGTCAAAGGGATTATTGAGTACAATGATGTCCATTCAAGGCGGGAGTACCAAACGATATCCTATAAAGAGATAAAATGCATGAAGTAAATAATATATCATGCAAACTAGGTTCAAGAATGAGGAATCTTCAAACCCAACCACAAAGTCCCACAATGGAACGGAGATGCACTGGTGGAGAAGATCCAGGAGATAATAGGTATGAGGATCAAACCCATCTCTCCTAACATGCAAGGCTAAAAGAAGGAAAATCAACAAATTATGTTGGCTCGATGAAGAACTAGTGGGTGACAAAACAAGAAACAATGCAAGCAAGAAAATGGAGTAGAAATATCGAGAACGTGAATGTGAAAATTTCTTTCATTAGGGGAAAAGATTTGAGCTAAATAAGCTCCAGCAAATCAAGAAGATAAAGAACCTGACATGAATCCTAATGGACTCGTACAACTGGCAATGTACAGTCACTACTACATTGAGGTTTACAACTAACACTCCCTCTTAAACTCAACATTGAAGGTTTACAACTAACACTCCCTATTAAAGTAAACGTTTACAGACATCATCATTGATAAATCCTAAGTGTTGCATTTGGAAATAAAAAAATGGATTTACCCAATGGATTTTAACAAAAATAAATTCAAAAATGCAAATGCATGTTGGTCTATGTCTCAGCTAGGCTTACAATACATAACAATAAAAATAGACTTCTACTTTTTACTTGAGCTAGGTTTCTTATTTTTCTTCTTCCAAACTTTGTACTGTTCTAATCTAGTCATTTTTTTCATTTTGTCGTTGATACTGAAAGCTCTGTGCTTTGTATTTTTTCTTTGTCGTTGTAATGTCATATTTAGAATTTGATCAGGCTACTTATGCCTGTTTATTTAATCTTCTTCTGCAACAAATTTGTCTTTGACAACAGACTGATGCCACCACTGCAAACTATCATCAATTCCCTTCATAGCTTGGGATACATAGTCAACAGAATGCTTCCACATTCACTCAGAATAAAATATGATTTCTTCAAAATTCCATCGCATGAAGATGGTTTCAAAGCGGTCTTCATTGAAATCCTCATCCATGTCTTTGTATTCATCTTTTGGCTGCTCACCTGCATACTCAAAAAACTTGTCAATCTGATATAAAAAATTATAACAGGAACCATGTTGGTTCTCTTCTTTCTATTCTTTCTGAGAGCAGTTACCATTGTTATCATCATATATTGATTGTTCAATCCATTTCAAATATGCATCAACATTATCTTCTTCTTCATCTACTTCATTGGCGGCCATAAGTGTAGTAGCTTGAATGTTACTGTCATCAAACCTTCTTTCAAGAACTGCTTCTGCAGTCACCAAATCATCCACTTGGTTCTGAATGCCAAGTAGGCTTCCTCCTCCAAAAATCAATTCATCAATTTTCTTATTCTCTTCCATTATTTGAAGGCATTCATCATAAGATAGATTATCATCATCAAATTCAATTTCAAGATTTATTACCTCTGTTTGAAAGAGGCCAATTTCTGCACAATGTTCATAAAAGATCATTGATGTTGATCCTTTGTTGTAATCAACAAACACTATTGAAATCATTTCATCAATGTCGGTTGTTGTATTGATAGATTCACCATCAATTTCTGCAATTTTCTCATGCTCTGCTTCACACACAGATGCACCTTTTTTCTCTTCCTCTGGTAGCTCTGCTTCACACACAGATGCTCCTTCATTGTTTTCTTCTAGTATCCCTACTTCAGACACAAATGCTTCTTCTAGAGTGGAAACATTCAATAAATTGTTTCTCCCTCTTCCACTGGACTCTGTTTCCAGAATACTCCAAACTTCCTTCAAAGATGTTGTTGTTGCAACCTTGTCCAACATACTGTCATCCAAGGCTTGTTGGATGAGCTACAATGCTAATGCATCCCTTTCCTGATCATGTAGATTATGATAATAGTCTACAAGAAACAAAAAATAATTCATTCTAACAGACCAACATTCAAAATTCTTACCATTATACTGTGGCGGTAATGGTAGATTCATGCTCATGTTGCTCCAAATATAATCATTTTTTGTCTTATCTACTTCCTGTGTGATATCCTCAGGTACAACTGGAACCTCTTCATTTATATTTGCGAAATATACTGCCATTTCTTTGTTGTTCTCTTTTCATATCTATCTGAGATCTCTTATGGACTTCTTGAGTCGTCTTTGCTGACCCATGACAACATTTCTTGGTTGTTCATTCACCAATTCGATCACACTTGTGGATCAAATATTCTATCTCATCACACTGATACCGCTTGATGCAAATAGACAATGAAATTCGGGCTCTAGCCTCTTTTAAAAATTAGATCTACAGGAAATTTCTTGTTACCTGGTATGGAAATTGCTAGATCTGATTATCCGAGCACAAGATCTTTCAGAGTTAGAACTCTGAGCTAAGTTCTTTATTGACTGAATCCCTTTAATGGAGAAATCGAGCCATCTAAGTTTACTCGAGATCCAAAAAAAAAAATAAAGTGCAGCTTCTCATGTGACCTGGGGCTAAGAACCAAGCACTCCGGGACTTTAGGCTTCGGGCGTTTTGACGCATGAAGGCCTCAACTCCTCCAAATAGCCAAATTGTTGCAAATATCAACTGTCCTCGTTGATCGGAGATCAACAACTCACAATTATTTTGGGAGTTCGGGCTTCGGGCCTTTTCAATGCACAATACTACAATCCTCCAGAGTGTTGAATTAGTGAACTCGCGGAGTGTGGGATCAACCTCCACGTGTCCTCTTGATTGGAAGAATGAGATTTACTTCGGAATCCCAGACTTTGGGAGTTCTGAGATGCACAACACCACAAACCTCTGAAGTGTTAACTTTTTGGAGTGTTAGATCTGCTGACACATGTCCTCAACCTTCAATGGTTCAGATTGACTTCGGGCTCCAGCCAGTTCTCGCTCCAATGCTTCACTTCACAAAAACCTCCGGACTGCTAACCCTCCAAAGTGAGAGATTTATCGCCACGTTTCCTCATTGATGGACGGTTCAGATGAATTGTGAGCTTCGAGCCTTCGGGATTTCTTGCTTCACGCATCCAACTTTCCTCCAAAGTGGCTATCCTCCGAAGTGATAGATCAGTTGACACCTGTCCCCCGCTGATGAACGACTCAGATGAACTCTTGACTTTGGGCCTTTGGGAGTTCTTTCTCCACACTACTCACCATTCCTTCGGAGCTATCAACCTTCGAAGTGAGGGATCTCCTGCCACGTGTATTCTGCGATCAATGGCCTGGATTTACTCCGGCTCTTCAGAGCTTCGAGAGTTCTTGACTCAGCATACCTTCGTTCTTCTGAAGTGTTTGGAGCTCCGGACTTCTAAAGTGTTGGATCTTTTGACACGTTTTTACAAGATCCAATGGTCTAGAGTCACTTTGGGACTTCGGCCTTCAAGGTTCCTTCTATCACTGTTGCACAGATCGTCGAACTACCGGATGGATTCCATGTATCCAGCATGATCAATAGTTTGGATCCTCTCCGGGCCTTTGAAGTGCTTTCTCGAGTGCAGGATCAAGTGACACATGTCCTCTCAAGATGAGACGACCAGATATGCTTCGTCTCCCATGACTTCGAGAGTTTGTCTACCTCCAAACTTGATTTCTCCCAGAGTTCCTTTTCTCCAAAGTATAGGATCCACTGACATGCGTCCTATCTGGAAGATGGTTCAGATTGTCTCCAGCTTCCTATTGCTTTAAAAATTTTGTGACCACCTCATCTGGAAACTCCCGGAGTGTTGTTGGTCCAGAGTTCCAGATATTTTACCACCTGTCCCTCCTGACGATGGACGGTCCCAATTTACTTTAGGACTTATGTTCTCCTACACACTCAAAAGATTAAGTTTCATGCACCTTACCTGGATCCGACGTCTATCGATTCTTCACACTCTGATCCTAAAACTGGGATCTGTCTTCCTCCTTTCTATTTTTGCATCTTCCTTCTGAAGAAGGGATTTCACAAATTCTTTAATCGCTTTGTCCTATGAATCTGCGTTTTCATGGTTGCTTCCAAGTACTGGAGTGTTGTGTTTTCTCCAACGTTCTTTTGAGCGGACTGCAGACTTCTCTCCAGCATCTAAGAATATTCTTACCTCAATTTCAGGCTCTTCCACTTGCCCTACAACATTTTTTCTCTTCTTCCTCACGGGAAGATTGTGAGAACTATCAATTTTAATGCTAGGAGGGTTCTTATTTCCTTCTCCATTTGAATAATTCTGGGTTTCTTTCTTACTGGGGTGGGCCATTGGAGCGATGCTCTGGGATGTCCTACTCTTGGGAGTGGTAGTCAGGGATTGGAAACTCTTCTCACCGAGGCATTTTCCCTATTGTTTGTACAATTCAATTGTGCTTTGCAATGTCTCTAGGTCACCAGCGTCAAGAGAAGGAGTGTTGTCAACATTGTCTCTGTCTTCGTTTAGGCATGTATGGATAAAAGAATTTGTGAAGCCAACTTCTAGTAAATGTTCTACAAAAATCCCATTAGGGTCGAACCCTATTATCCTTTTAGCATATCTTAGGTTCAAGTTGTTGAAATTTCCTACGAATTCATCAATCTTGTTGGCATTCATGAACACGAAGTACCCGACTTTCCAAGGTAGAGGAATGAACTTCTTTTTTCTCTTCTCGTGGAAAAAATGCAACCATTAGTTGTATTTCCCTTCTATTTATGTAAAAAACATTATGTCTATAATGTGACATGGAAGGAAAACCGGATTTTCCTTGGAGCCAAAAATCATTATTACAATGTAATTCTTCATTTGTTCAAGTGTCCCCTTCCTGTCCAAAAACTTGGTTTACTAACAATAAATCTTCGAAAACTAAGACAAAGTCATTAAAACCCTCATGAAAACAATGGGAGGCCTTGTGCCTCCACAAGCCTTGGTACCAGAAGGTTACTGGGTCGAATTCACAATTTATCTTCTTGGACATAGACAGTTTTGGAAACGGACAGCAATACGCTATCGCGAAAACCAAGTAGATGACATATAAAAAACATTCTCCTCTTTGAATCATGACAACTGGGAACAAATTTCAATGGAAATTACCTTCCCCCAATCAAAAATGGCTTGTTCCTTTACTATGAAATACAAAATATAAAGAATCATGCGGGAAATGCTTGTTGTTGATTCTTATCCTGTTATTCTTGTAAACAACCAAGCAATTTCTCAGAATGGATTTCTAAACGAACTAACCGGCAACCTTGTGATATCTTAAGGAACTATTGTCAGGTCTTCCAGGAACTCGGGTAAGAGGTCCAAACCATTATCATTCTTTTTTAGAAACTACTTGCAGTCTTCTCCTCTGAAGGTCAATGTTGGCTCTGACAATCTTAACATTTTGCAGAATACCTGAGGTGAAAAAGAAATAGGAGAGTGGTCCTACAATGGAATAATTCTTTGGCTTGAAATATATCTCTTGGTGCACCAAGAGACCACCTCCTTACAGTCAAAAACTTCAAGGACACAGCCTGCACAATCAATTCCATAAGTCCAAATTACTTCATTCTGGGTGGAAGGGAATGAGTAGTAAGAGTATGCCCTGGACCACTAGAAGTTATAGTCCTCAAGCTCGAATATGTTCATTATATCTCCACAAAAATGTTGTCGAGTTGTTTCCATAAGTTTATGAGAACGTTTGTTTTCTCCAGACGATGTTTGAAATGAACATTTGGAAGGGATAATATAACCCTCCGCAAATCTTGGTCTAATGGGCGTGAATTGGAGATCTCCTCGAGCCTTTCGCTCATTAATAACAATCTCTACGGTTGTTGCATGATGAGATGTTAGCATTAAATATTAGTAATTGCATACTTAGAAGTGCAAAGGTGGCAGGTATGGTGAAGAGCAATTAAGGATTGGAGATTTTGTTAACCCGCCAACCCGACGACCCATGAAAGACATTCCATGATGTTTGAAATGAACACTCAAAAGGGATAATATAACCCTCCGAAAATATTGGTTTAATTTGTATTAATGGGAGATATCCTCAAGCCTTTCGTTCATTAATGACAATCTTTATGGTTCATACATGATGAGTTGTTAACATTAAAGCTTACTAATTGCATATTTAGAAAGAAGTGTGAAGGTGGTGGGGATGGGAAAGAGAAATTAAGGAATGGCTAAGTATGAAAAGCAGTCGCTCGGGCTTCAAAATGGAGTTACAAGGGATACTCAGGAGAGGTGAGGGCCTGACGGTCAAGTTGTATGTCTCGAAAGTTTTGAGTGAAAAACGTGTAACATGGAAGAGGGCATGATGGGGCAGTCTAGCGGTCAATTTGTATATCACGGAACTATGGGTACTGTTTGCAGGCCAGGGAACAATGGAAGCGCAATATTGAGCCCGCTTGTCCAAGAACCCGCAATTGAAAAAGTGGCTAAGTATGGAATAGGGAAACGTTCGAACTCGTTTTCACTAATATATTTAAATTTGTAATAGATATCCCATTACCTAGCAAGATCTTTTCTGCATTTTTCTAGACAATTTTTGTAGGGATATTCGGTGTGACTATCTCCTCAAGCCTTTTTCTCATTAATGACAATATTTACGATTGTTGCATGATGAGTTTTTAGCATTAAAACTTAGTTATTACATACTTGGAAAGAAGTGCGAAGGTGGAGGGCACAGGAAACAACGATTAGGAATTCGAGATTTTGTGAACCTGCCAACCCGATGATCCGCAAAAGATATTCCAAAAAATGTCCAAGTATGGAAAGTGGTCAAACGGGCTTCAAAGTAGGGTGACAAGGGTTCCCCAGGAGACGTGAGGCTCTGACGGTCAAATTGTATGTCTCGGAACTTTTGAGTGCAAAATGTGTAACACGGAAGAGGGGATGATGTGGGAGTTCGACAGTCAATTTGTATATCGTGAAAGTTTGGGTGTTTTTTGTAGGTCACGGAACAATGGAAGTGCAATCTGGAGATCCCCTGCCTGCGAATCCGCGATCGAAAAAGTGGCTAAGTATGGAATGGGGAAGCGGTTGGTCGGATTCATGATATAAAAGCATGAGTGGAAATGTAAAGTCATGAGTCCGCCAACCCGCGCAGTTAGACATTTTCAAAAAAATGACTAAGTAACCAGAAAGAGAAAGTAGAGGGGGAAAAGAAAGGGGAATTTGGTTAAGTATGGAAGAGGGAAAAGAAGGGGATAAATTAGAGTGGGAAAATAGAAAAGTGGAGGGAAATTTTTCGTAAGCGAGAATTGGTCTCAAACAAGCCCCATTGTTGCAAAATCATCATTTTCTAGTCCAATATTTTATCCACATACTCATTTTCTATTGTGCTTCTATCATTAAAAAGGGTGTGAGCAAATGCAAATATAAATTATAACTTGACTTTTGGCTACAACTATGTATAGTTGATTTACAGGCGCTATTGATGTTTGGCTTTTGTAGATAACAGTGGGTTAAGATAAGTTTCCATTCTTATTGTGATAAGGCCTTGAAAAAAGTAGAATAAGTAATAAGTTTTTCCAATTCAATTCTCACACAAAAAAAAATCTTTGATCCCATAATATTCATCTTTGTTGATTCGATAATAGGGAGGTCGATTTTGTAGATTGTGGTATTGGTCATTTCAGGTGACTAGGGTGCATCAGTCAATGCTTTGTTGAAGATTTGTTTTTATTGCAACTTGTGGGAGTAGTTCTGTTTTTTATTGTTTAATTCCTTGAAATATTATTTTAAGTATTAAACTTCTTGCATGATGAGTTGTTAGCATTAAAGCTTAATAATTGCATATCTAGAAATAAACTTATTATATTGTCAACTTGACCATAAGTATAACAACAATGAACTTGAATTTTAATATTGTGGTTGATTTCATATCGCCATTTGAATTCAGCTAGCATATATCATTTTGTTTTTCAAAATATTTGCGAAGAAGAAATTTGGTAATTTCATCAATAAAGAAAAAGTGCTCAAATAGAGGTCAAGGGGTGGACAACCAATAAAATGTTTCCTTTTGCATTGAAGGAATCAAGGAAGCGAGAGGGAAATAAGATAATGTTCACCTAGCAAGGTTGAGATGAGAACGAAACTTCTTGGGCGGGCCCCAACTCCTATATCGTGAATTAGTGTTTCTATGTTCTATCTACATTACAAATGGAATTGAATGTTGGTTTGAAACTATTTGAAATTCATTTATGTTTCCATAAAAGCCTCATGTGATCGACACAATGCATTGTCATATAATTTTTCAATTGTCCATATTTGATCAAATTACTTGAATCAATACAATATTTAAGAATTACGAGACTATCGAACCATGCAAACGAGAAGAGGTGTTAAATCCAGCAAAGAAGCACCAACCAATATTCCAAGGCAATTTTTTAATATTAAATCTATAAAAAAAAATAGTGGGTAATAT
>SNQJ01S0018283.1:14602-32831 GCA_010110895.2 Picea sitchensis
GTGTTTCTATGTTCTATCTACATTACAAATGGAATTGAATGTTGGTTTGAAACTATTTGAAATTCATTTATGTTTCCATAAAAGCCTCATGTGATCGACACAATGCATTGTCATATAATTTTTCAATGGTCCATATTTGATCAAATTACTTGAATCAATACAATATTTAAGAATTACGAGACTATCGAACCATGCAAACGAGAAGAGGTGTTAAATCCAGCAAAGAAGCACCAACCAGTATTTCAAGGCAATTTTTTAATATTAAATCTATAAAAAAAAATAGTGGGTAATATATATTTATCCATAGACATTGGACGAAGTTCTTTGCACCGAAGCATTGAACATATTTGTCATAAATACAAGTAGAGAATTTAAAAAAAAAAAAACATGCATACAATTCTGTGTTGTTCATCTACTGCGACAACATGCATGAGGCATCGACAAGCTCTTGAGCATGCATACAAAATAGATTATCATGCTTTTTTAGGAACTCCTTGTAGTCTTCTCCTTTGAAGGTCAATGTTGGCTACGACAATCTCAACATCTTGTGGAAGACCTTAGGTGACAAAGAAACAGGAGAGTGGTTCCACAGTGGAATAATTATTTGGCTTGAAATAGGTCTCTCAGTGCACCAAGAGACCACCTCCTTACAGTCAAATACTTCAAGGAAACAGGATGCACAAGCAATTCCAGAGGTCCAAATTACTTCATTTTGGGCAGAAGGGGACCAAGAGACCACCTCTTTACAGGCAAAGACTTTAGGGACACAGGTTTCACGAGCAATTCCAGAGGTCCAAATTACTTTGTTCTGGGCGGAAGGGGATGAGTAGTAGGAATATGCCTTGCACCACTGGAAGTTCTGGTCCTCACCCCCTAAGATGTTAATTGTATATCCAGAGAATAGGATAGTGGTCCCGCAATTGAATAATTATTTGACTTGAAGTATATCTCTCATCGCACCAAGAGACCATCTCCTTATAGTCAAAGACTTCAGGGACACAACCTACACCAAGGACAACTCCAAACCCAATACAAAACCCTAAAAATGAAAGTAAAGGATACATCTATGAGGGTGAGGACCGACATTCGAGTCGAGAGACTCAAACTCTCGAGCTGCAAAGAGGTTATTATGTTGAACGTCAGTTTCTTTTATGAAACTCCTTCCTTTGGTGTTGTTAGGGCCACCATTGTCGAGATGGGAAGTGCCCCAAGTTATGGTGGATTTAAATTTGGGCGCAAGAGTGGGAACAACGTCTGCATTGCCATCATCTATCGTCATATCATCGTCCATCATATCATCTTCTTCCGACTCGAAATCGACCACATCAACCTCTGCGTTGGCCATCAACATAGGGGGGGTTGTTTCAGTAGGGGGGTTTCCTTGGAATTATTTGGCTTGAAATATATATCTCGACGCACCAAGGGACCATCTCCTTACTTTCTTCTAGACGAAAGGAGATGAGTAGTAAGAATATGCCATGGACCACTAGAAGTTCTAGTCATCATGCCCGAAGGTGTTTACTGTATCTGGACAGAATTGTTGTCGAGTTGCTGCCAGAAGTTGACGAGAACGTTCATTTTATCTAGATGATGCTTGAAATGAACACTCGAAAGGGATAATATAACCCTCCACAAATATTGGTTTAATGCGTATCAATGTGAGATCTCCTCGAGCCTTTCGTTGATTAATGACAATTTCTACGGTTCCTTCATAATGAGTTGTTACCATTAAAGATTACTAATTGCATACTTAGAAAAAAGTGTGAAGGTGGTGGGGACAGAGAAGAGCGATCAAGGATTGGAGATTTCATGAAGTCGTCAACCGGACGACGCACGAAAGAGATTACATGATTCTTGAAATGAGCACTCGGAAGGGATAATATAACCCTTCGCAAATCTTGGTTTAATTTGTATTAATGACAGATCTCCTCCAGCCTTTCGAACATTAATGACAATATTAACACTTCCTACATGATGATCTATTAGCATTAAATCTTAATAATTTCATATCTAGAAATAAGTGTGAAGGTGGCAAGGATGGAGAAGAGCCATTAATCATTGGACATTTCGTGAACCCGCCAACCCGACCACCCACGAAAGAGATTCCAAAAAATGGCCAAGTATGGAAAGCGGTTGGTCGGGAATCGGGCTTCAAAATAGGGTCACAAGTTATACTCAGGAGACATGAGGGCCTGATGGTCAAATTGCATGTCTCTGAACTTTTGACTGTAAAATGTGTAACACAGAACAGGGCATGATGACAGACTTCAGTGGTCAATTTGTATATCGTGGAACTACGGGTGTTTTTTGTAGGTCATRGAACAATGGAAACGCAATGTTGAGAAAACCTTCCCAGGAATCGGCGATGGAAAAAGTGGCCAAGTATGGAATGGGGAAGTGGTCGGTCAGACTCRTGATATAAAATCATGAGACATATTCAAAAAAATGACTAAGTAACCAGAAATGGAAAGTAGAGGAGAAAAAGAAAGGGGAATTTGGTTTTCAATTTGTATATCAGGGAAGTCCGGGTGCTATTTGCAGGGGGCGGAACAATGGAAGCGCAATGTTGAGCCCACCTAGTCGGGAACCCGCGATTGAAAACGTTGTTGAGTATGGAACGGGGAAGCAATCAGTCGGACTCGTGATATAAAAGCATCAGTGGAAATATGAACACATGAATCCGCCAACCCACGCACTTAGAAATTTTTCGAAAAATGACTAAGTAACCAGAAAGGGAAAGTAGAGGGGAAAAAGAAAGGAGAGGGAAATTTTCAGAAGCGAGAATTAGTCTTAACAAAGCCCCATGGATGGTCTTAACAGTAACTATGAAGTGCATTAGATAGGTGAACAGGATCTTCTATCAAGGAATAGATAAAGTGAGTCATGGTTATACTTTCCAGGATGTGTTTGCATAAGAGAAGCATAAAAATGATACAAAAAAATCAATTTTGGGATGTTCAAGTAAAATTATGGTACTGTCAACTTCACCGTAAGTAAAACAACGACGAATTTTCATTTTCATTTTCTGTGGTTGATATTATAGTCCCATTGGACTTCACCTGGCATATATCCTTTTATTTCAAAATATTTCTGAAGAAGAATTTTGGTAATTTCATCGATCAAGTAAAAGTGCTAAAATGAACTACATATTACATTTGCTTCACACAACTTACATTAAAAGGCAAAGCAGGTCTTGTATATTCTTTAATATCGTAGAAAAACCGCTAAGATACTGAATCTATCATGCAGCCATAATTCAAAAATCGGGCCCATGAGAACCTTGAACTACAATACGAAAGAACATGAACAAAATTCTACCAAACACAAGACAGGAAAAAATCAGCAGAGATTGGGCATTGTATCCAATCTATAACCAAATCCCCAAATGGGCACCAAGAAATTTATTGATTACTATATTACTATGAACTAAGATCACTATGAACATTTTCTTCTGATAGTACTATGAACCAAGATCACGTTGACCTGAGAATGTTCTAACTTTACTAGTTCTGGAAAAGAGTGTCAACATTTAACTTAATGGAGTTCGAACAATGCCAAATTTGCAATATTATTGAAAATGCATGATGGTTCCATTCAGAGGAGAAATCCGTTTTGACGGATCAAAGGATGGACCTGATTTATTCACAGTTGGATACTTTGTATGAGGTCTGTCCTCATGCTTCTCATTCCTGGACTGAACAATCTTATGCGCTTCCAGTTCAATTTTCCATGGTAGTGAAAAACTCTATTCATGTCCTCATTGGGTAGCATGGACAGATACAGATGATATTGTTTCGTTTCTTGTCAACACTTGATATGAAAAAATAAAACGGTTCAATCGATATGCAGTATGTCATTGTCCTCATTTAATGTAAATTTTCTATGGACGCGAAAGTCGCGTAACATGTAGACATTGTTTTCCTTTTTCTGTAGTTATACTTCATATGGAAATTCTTCTAACCCAGGAGGCACATCTTGTAACAAAGGTTGTCTAATTGTACAATGTACAATTGTGTTGTTGAGGGTTCAGATGGCAGCGTTGAGGCAATGTATATATATGTAAGGTAATTGTTTACTGCATTGTAGTCAATCAATTGTGCCATCATTTATGAAAGTAGAGGAAGAAGCAACATAGTTTCATTTGGCACATACTGGCTCGAAGGGGGTCGAGTACACATTCGTTGCAACCAAAAAACCCTCAACCTGTGCACATGAGAATAGTAGTTAATATATCGAACAATATAATATACAATTGTACAACAAAAAAGCTACAGAAAATTGTTCAAGGCAATTTCTATGAGCAAAGTGTTGATGGAATTGTAGATGTATATGCACAACAGTTGTCAAGCTAGTTGGTTTCTTGAGATCTTGTACTAAGTCTGTTCGCAATTATGTTGAAAATGTTGCTTTGGTTGTGCGAAATATCATTTATTTAACATCTCTTTTCTTTTTTATATTTTTGAAGAGCATAAGTGGAAATTTCCCTTTATGCAATTGTTGTTCCATTGAGGAAAATAAATTTGAATAGGTGTCGAATAATTACAGCTGCAACATGGAACAGTGTAATAGTTGTGTAACATAACTAAGATATATGAGCATGTGAAAGTAAAGGAAAAAAATGGATATGGAGAACGGTACCATTGCCTTGTCGTTGTATGACTCTCCATATTTTATATGGAGAATGTGTTGCGAGCCAACTTTTCTCATGAGGGTCACAGTTGCACCAATGGTTTTGATTGGGTAAGTGTCGTTTCTTTGTGCAAGTTGGTTGATTGTTGTGTCCGGTACAAAATGATATTTTGAACAAACTATGGGAAATTTTTCCACAATAMTTGTTTCGTTGAGCGATATAATCTGATCACAATCGCCATGGTCATATACTGTTTTTGGAAATATATTAAAATTTGTAATGGATATCCCATTACCTCGCAAGATMTTTTATGCATGTTTCTGGACAAGTTGTGTAGGGATAGTCAGTGTGACTGTCATCATGGCTTTGTTTTTTGTCATGTCATCATGCACAATGCATCTAGTTTTGTTTGCCTTGTCTAAGTAGGTGTTATACATGACCATTATTTCCCCGATGAACACTTGTCCAGTTTGGCGGCTATTCAAGCCTTCTATCGATAGTATATTGGGTGTTGTAAGTTTAGACCTGGTGACATTTTTTGAACAGAAAAAGTAATGTGAATGGCAGTCTATATCATTTTTTTGTTTTATTTTTTTTTGGCATAAATGTACAAGTAGATGCACAACTTGGATGAAGTATGCAGGTCAGATTTTTGTAACCATACCTCTTAGTTTGTGGAGCTTGCACTATGTTGGGTATTTCACTTGCGCTCGTCGATACTTCTTGTGAATTGCAAAGCATGTATTGCAGATGACATCAACATATTTATCATGGCATAGATGAATAAATAGCTCAGGATATTTGTTTGGTAAACATAGCAAGAGCACAATGTATGAATATTTACCTTTGGCCTTATCGTTCTGTTGATGTTTGCGATGATTGACTACTCATGCCCATGTCACTCGTCCAACATTTTTTTATGCAAGCATGTGTACATGAACATCGGAATGACTAAATAAGCATATATGTTGTATATTGTTCATAATTGTTCTGGATGTCACATACAGGCTCAAAGGATATGGAGTATGAAATAGGGTGTCAAGGGATACTCAGGAAACGTGAGGACCCGACGGTCAAATTGTATGTCTCGGAAATTTTCAGTGCAAAAATGTGTAACACGGAACAGGGCATGATGGGGGAGTCCAGAGGCCAATATGTATATCATGGAACTCCGGAAATTGTTTGTAGGTCATGGAAGAATAGAAGTGCAATCTTGATCCCACCAGCCTGGGAGTCTAGCAGTCAATTTGTTTATCGAGGAACTATGGGTGTTGTTTTCAGGACACGGAACAATAGAAGCGCAATTTTGAGCCCGCCAGCCCGGGAACCCGCGATCGAAAAAGTGGCTAAGTATGGAATGAGGAAGCAGTTGGTCAGACTCGTGATATATAAGCATGAGTTGAAATGTGAACCCGTGAGTCCGCCAACCCGCGCACCTAGACATTTTCGGAAAAATGACTAAGTAAAGTAACCAGAAAGGGGAATCCGGTTAAGTATAGAAGAGGGGAAAAAAAGGGATAATAGAGTCAGAAAATAGAAAAGGGGAGGGAAATTTTTGGAAGTGGGAAGTCTCAACAAAGGCCCATTGTTTCCAAATCATCGTTAACTAGTCCGATATTTTATCCACCTACTCGTTTTGTGTGTTTGATTTACTATCACAATTGGTATACCTTTTCGAAGATTGTACTTTAGCTTCCTCTGTTGTGGCATATAAGATTTCATCCTCTTGTCCAAATAATCTATTTCTTTCAATCTAGCAATACAGAAAATACAATGGACATGAAGGTAAGTTGGTATGTAGAAAGACATGTAAAAAAATAAATACAACTCTATTTATTTCAATGTAGCACAGAAAATACATTTGACATGAAGATAAGTTATTATGTAGGAAGATATGTAGTATCTACATACAATAAATTAGGTGAAAAGCAGTAGAATAAATATACAAACAATAAATAAAATACAAAACAATGGAATATGAAATAAGAGTAGAAACATGCACCTTTGTATCCCCTCTTCTACATTTGTGGTTAAGAGTCCTTCGTCTTCTCCAGTTATTCTATTTGTTTCAATGTGGGAACACACAAAATACAATGAACATGAATGTAAGTTGGTATGTGAGGGAAAACAAGTAATATGTACATACAGTAAATGAGAATCAAAGGAATAGAATAAAAGATAGAGTTAGAAGCATGAACCTTTGTTTTTCTTGATCCATGGTTGTGGTTATATAGAATTTTTTCTGGCCAAAATATATTACAAGAAAGAAAATATTAAGAAGTTGGATGACCTTAGCTGAATGATTTGGTTTTGTGGAACAAAGTATCCAGATATGCTTTGAGACATGGAAATATAATTTTGTAATATGTTTCATGTATATTTCATAATTCAAGTACAAGACAAATTGTATCATGGTTAGACCAGTTTGTGTATAAGATAAAGAGAGTGTATTGTGATATGGGCACATTTGACCATATATGGTCAATAAGTGCATTTTGTACATGTTTTACCTTAACCAAAAGAAAGCGGAGATTGTAATTGCACATGTAGTTTTCCAATTCTTTTGTTATGGCACTATTTTGTAGCATGTCAACACTGAAGTCTCCTAGAATGATAATGGTTTCATTCAGATGTAAATGGTGTAATGAATTTGAAAAAAAAAATCATTATGTTAGCAATGTTGCATGCAGAGTGGCATAGAGATTGAATATTGCAATTTGCAATCCACGGAAAACTACTCTTTCTAGCACCATCTCAACATCTTTTTATTCTACAAGAACATTTTGCAAAGGCATGTAGGTATGCTTCAAAGTTTGGAGAAAAAACTGGAGCAAAATTTAAGAGCAGGAGGGAAAGATATGTCAACCTCTATGGAAAGTCTGCAACATAGGAGTGATGAATAAATACCTAAACATTCTTATTTGCAAACTATAAATAGTAAATAGTAAAGAACAAATACGAATGAAACTATGGTATCGAAACTTATTCGTCAATGATGAATGATAGAACTACCTAGGATTTCAACCCTGCAAAGTGCAATAACAGGTCCTAGAACTACCCAGGATTTGCATTCCAAGTCCTGGAACTTTTTTCTTTATAACTTACTTAAATATGTCACCGACAAAGATGGATAATGCCTAGAAATGGTGTTCAATTTTGTCACATCTTAGCTATCATTGTACCATACCTACCCCTTCTACACCTACCTGCAATTTTCTTCTACAAGAACATCCTACAAAGGAAACAAGCTTGACGTCATCTTTTTCATGTGAAAGACGCGGGTTCAATTCCCATATGGGATAGGTAGGTACTCATTCCCAGGAAATCTGGGAATATCATCGAGGGCAAGGTGTGAAGGCTAAAGAATTCCTTATTCAATTGAGGCATTAGATTTCCACTTCGTCGCATACGACAAAGGAACGGGATTTGTAACGCTAGAAAAAATGATAGTCGGAGTTGTGAAAACGACATTGGCATGCACATGGTGCAGTGCCTGGGGAAAAAATCAGAGGAAAATTTAAGAGCAGAAGAAAAAGATATGCCAACCTCTATGGAAAGTCTGCAGGACAAGAATGATGAAAAAATACTTTAACATTCTTACTTGCAAACTACAAATAGGAAATAGTAAACAACGAATACGAATGAAACTATGGTATTGAAACTTACTCGTCAATGATGAACGACGAAGTCACGGGCCCAATTGCGGGAGCAAGAGATGAACCCTGCAAAGTGCAAAACACAGCTCCAACTGTCGGTGCAGGACCCCAACCTTGAAAATTCGAAGTAAACAAAAGCAAGCAATAAGCAACAAACCAATGAGCAAGCACAAATAGGTCCAACTGTAGGTGCAAGACCTCAACCCTGCAAAATTAAACCAAACAACAAGAGGCAGCAACCAACAAACTAGTGAGCATGCAACAACCAGTGAACCAGTAAAGAATATAGGTATCTTCAATGATGACTAAATTGCATTCCAGGATTAGAAGAAATATGAAACATATGATGACCATGCAAGTGGAAATACTTAAATATTCTTACTTGCAAACTGTAAACAATAAAAAACAAACAACGAATATGAATGAAACTATGGTATTGAAACTTACTCATCGACGATGAACGACAGAATTGCAGGTCCAATTGCGGGTGCAGGTCTTGAACCCTGCAAAGTGAAAAAACAACTCCAATTGTGGGTGCAAGACTCCAACCTTGCAAAGTTGAAGCAAACAAAAGCAAGCACCAAGCACCAACAGGTCCAACTGCAGGGGCAGGACCTCAACCTTGCAAAGTTGAACCAAACAACAACAAGTAGCAACCGATGAACCAACGAACAATCAACAACCAGTGAACCAGTAAACAATATATGTATCTTCAATGATGGCTAAATTGCATTCCAAGCATAGAAGAAGTATGAAACGTATGATGGTTATGCGACTAGCGGTGGACAACAATATTGTCCAAATTCACTGCAACATTGTATGGAAAAATTCGAGGAAAAATGTACTGTGGCAAGCTTATTTAAGTAAACATTTAAGGCTGGCAGGCCTGTTTAAGGGCCTCGCACTATGTAAACATTTAAGTTGTCAGGCCTATTCATGTACCTCAAAAAGAGTGTCAATGCTCAAAACTTTCGGTATGTAAACATTTCAATAAAAATAGAAATAATAGAAGAATTAAAAAAGAGTGTCGATGCTCAAAACTTTCAGTATGTAAACATTTCAGTATGCAAACTTTGGATATATAAACATTTAAAACATTGGGAATAGTGAAGCTGGCAATAAGACTTTGAATCTATTCTATAATGGGATGATGACATATAAGGTTTTTTTTATTATATAAAAAATAATGTTTTTAGTTCTCTAGTTTGAACAATAGAGATGATGTGAAAATTTATAGTCAAAAGACTTAATATGAAGTCAACAAATTATTGATTGCTCGATCGCTATAGTCCCTCTACACCTTCGATAGGGACTAATAACATATTCGATATGTTTTGTACCTTGAATTAAAAGTTTGCAAAGTGAAAGATATAAATTAAATTGAAAATTTATTGTTGATGGGTTGATTATATTAAAAATGAGTTGAAATGTTACTTAAATTTAAAACTTAATGTTGATGAATAGAATATATTCAAAATTAGTTGAAACTTAAATTTAATGTTGATGAGTTGATTATATTCAAAAATGAGTTGAAATGTTACTTAAATTTGAAACTTATATTCAAAATTAGTTGAAACGTTTAAAAAAGTTGATGGGAAATAAACATGGTTAAAATTAGAACGAATTTATGTAAATTTTATAATAAAATAAGGTATTTAACATTCTTAAATAAAAATAAAATATTATAAGTTTAAAGAAAAAAAATATTTTTTTAAATATTTTATATACATATTAAATTTTTATTTCAAAATTTTTATTATAATATTAATTTTATTAAATTTTTAATTGATCAAAACTATAATACTTTTAAAATGTTTTTCAAATTTTTAAAACATAAAAAAATTTAAATTAAATTAAATAATTCATATTTTTTTAAAAGTGTTGGATAGTTGTTCTATGAAATGATTGTTCTAAGTGTTAGCATGTTGAAAAACTCATAGAAATAATGACTCAAATCTACTAATTCAACAATTTCTCACCAAATATTTTAGCAAATGTCTCTAGAAAAAAATCATTAATATTTTCTAGAAGATTTAGCATACGACCCATACAAATTTATTATAATATTAAATTTATTAAATTTTTAACTAATCAAGACTATAATACTTTAAAAATATTTATCTTCAAAATTTTAAAACATAAAAAATTTCTAAACTAAACTAAATAATTCATATTTTTTTAAATTGGATAAACGAAAATTAATTTAAATAAATATCAATAACCAATACCATCATTATCTTATCCACATAACGACATTTCAAAATCATTAGTGTTGTCAACTCCCAACTCCACTGAGTGTGATTGTCTACCTTTTTCATTTAGGGCAATCAATAACTAACCTACTACACATGACGGTGTATATACCACCTACCGCAGCATTAAAGTCTGCCCAGCAGACTGGTTATTGATCGCCTTTCATTTAGTATGAATACATGTGGGCCAGGGTGGTCATCGAAGTCGTTTTCATTCAATAATTGAATCTATGAATGCACTAGGGTGGTCTAGTAACTAGTAACTAATAATTGAATAATTGCATGTTATGAGATGTGATTTGTTTTTAAAATACTATTGATAATAATATTTTTTATAAGTGTAATTATTATTCTCTATTTTAATTGATGATGTTGTTTATAATCTTTTAAAATTAATAAGGTTTATTAGATAAATAAAAAAATTAGATTAAATATGGTTGGAAACATCATTTTTATAATTGAATATGGTGGAAATGAAAATTACAAAATCATTTAAATTTTTATAAGTGAAGAGGCCCTTAAGAATAATTAAGTTATCAAATTTGGTAATGTACATGCCTTATATTATTTAAGGGCATGTCATGCTATTTTTTTTTGTTAATCCCAATTTCCTTTGTAACATAATTCTATAAATCCACTCATTTAAAAATGTTTTTGAATTAATATTTTTCCACATAAATATTTCACAAATTATATTAGAAGTATAATTTTGTTCTTTGCTCGAAGATTTTACACAACAAGGTAAAAACAAAAACCAGAGGAAAATTATAAGTACAATCCATGCTAGTCATTACATAAAATAACTAGTTTTGTTTGCCAAAATAGTAATGGTGGGCATAAAGGTATTATGTGTTGTGCTCTGCTAGGAGGATGGACTTAGAGACTAATCAGATCTCTAATAATATAGTTGTCAGATGTCCTAAAATAGTTTTAGAACATGTGTGGGGCCCTCATGTCGCTCCACCCAGAGATTGTAGGTAATGAGTCCAGCATTCTTCTTGAGTGCAACCTTGGAGAGTGAATCAGCTTCTTTGTTGTTTTCTCAATAAGTATGTTTGAAGTTTAGCTTGATGAATGATGATTGGAGTTGTCGGATCCTTTCCTTCCAACCAAAGATAGTGGTGACCTGTAGTTTGTTTTTATTTTTAAGCCAGTAATAATTAACTTCATTATAAAGATCATGAACACTAGTATAACTTTACCAATATTTTTTTATTTTGTAAAGTTGAAAAAATAATTTTAATTTAAAAATAAAAATAAAATCAATAAAATCTTTAATAATTTAATTTCATTATCGTTTAAAATATTATCTATAAAAATATTAAAAAAACTTTACCAATATTTTTTTCAGTTGTTAATCCCAGGAAGGCCTTTGTTATTAAGGAAGAGGTAGAGAAGCTACTTAATGTTGGTTTCATCTACCCGGTTCCTTTGAATGAATAGGTGTCCAATCTCATTCCTGTAAATAAAAATCAAGGAACCATCCGCATATGTATGAATTTTCGAGACCTGAAGAAGGCTTGTCCTAAAGATAACTTCCTTACTCGTTTCATTGACTAGATTCTTGACGAGTGTGCGGGAAGCGAAGTATTTTATTTTATGGACGGATTTTCAGGGTATAATCAAATTCAGATCAAACCAAAGGATCAACATAAGATGTCGTTTATTTGTCCTTGGGTACTTTTTCATACCCGAAAATGACTTTCAGTCTTAAAAACGTCAGAGCAACCTTCCAACGTACCATGACCTTTTCATTTCACGATATTAAGCATATTGTCAAAGCTTACTTGTATTATCTCGTTGCTCACTCTCACAAGAGAGTAGATCACTCCACTCACCTTCGATTAGAATTTGAGAGATGTCATCATTATCACATTTGGTTGAACCCTCATAAGTGCATCTTTTGCGTTAGGTCTGGTCGTCTTTTAGGATTCTTAGTGTCTGAGCATGGGATCATGGTATATTCTATGAAGGTTGAGGAAATACTTAGATTTCATCCCCCGCGCAACATTAGACAACTTCAAGGTTTGCACAGGAAGGCTAATTTCCTGCGTCGGTTCATAGTGAACTATGACAATTTAACTAAAGGTTTCATGTGTATTTTGAAGAAGGACACTATATTTATATGGGATGAGCGGGCCCAGGAATCCTTCGATGCTCTTAAAAAAAAATTGGCATTGGTGCCTCTGCGGAAGCCTCCAGACTACAGTAGATACTGTTTTATTTATATCGTTGTGTATGAAGGGATGGTTGGTATGGTTCTCGTTCAAGAGGGCAATGAGCTCCATGAGCACATTCTCTACTATCTCAGTCAAAACCTAGTTGATCCTGAACTGAAATACTCTCACATAGAGAAACTGGCCTTGGTCGTCTTACATGCGGTTTAGAGATTACGACATTATATCTTACTTTGCAAAACTACCATGGTTGCGGATATCAATCCATTTCAATACGTCTTCACTAGGCATATCATGGGGGAGAAATACAATAAGTGGATTGTTATTTTTCAAGAATTTGATCTCGATTTTGTTACAGCGAAGTCCAAGAAATCACTAGTTTTTGTTGAGTTGATATCGGACTTCCCTCGACTAGATGAGGACATTTTCATGACGATTCATTCGTGAATGAACATATTTTCCTTATCTCATCTTCGAACCCCTGGTATGGAGACATATTTATCTATCTTCAAACCTTGAAGCTATCCCAGCATCTGTCGAGAGATGATCGACGATTTATACGTCATCAAGCTAAAAACTACCTTATTATCGGAGACACTCTGTATCATTGAGGGGTAGATAATATTTTATGTCCTTGCTTGACTCACGAGGAAGTTGAGGCTATTCTCAATGATTATCACAGTGGGGCATGTGGTGGTCATTTATATGGACTTGTGACATCCCAAAAGATATTGTGAGCGGTTATATTTGGCTGTCAATTTTTAAAGATTGTGTTGAAGAGGTCAAGAAGTGTCACCCTTGCCAGGTGTCTTCTCGGAAAATGCGCTCACACCCAGCCCCTCTTCACCCAATCATCACCATCTGTACCTTCACCAATTAGGGAGTATATTTTATGGACTGTAACCCAACCTCAGTTGGGGCCAGGGATGATTTTAAGGATGGAAATTTGTTTTAAAATATAGAAACCTTGGCGAATCTTACTAATCCTTCATATGCCAACTATAAATGTTTGGAAATATTTTTGTAAAAATATTCAAATTTATAAAGATTTTATATAGTTTTTATAAAATTTTGGCGATTTTTGAGGTAAAATAATTTTATCCTATAGAATTTGGGCGAATCATTTTTAAAATAAAGAATCTCGTTTTTGGAAAAACCATGGAAAATTAGCCCATGAGCGAAATTTATCCCCTAAAATCATCCATGGCTGGGGGGCACCAACATATTATCATGGTCGTGGATTATTTTACTAAATGGGCAGAGGCCATGCCTACCATTAAATCCGATGGTAAGATTGTAGCATTCTTCATATTCAACCAAATTATAGCCTAGTTCAGAATCCCAATAGAGATTGTCATTGATCATGGTAGTCACTTTCAGAATGAAATGATGAAAGAATTAGCATCAAAACTGGGGTTTAAGAACATTCATTCTTCCCCTTACTATCCCTAGGAAAATGTTCAAGTAGAGGTGATGAATAAATCTCTCAAGACCATCTTGCAAAAAATTGTCAGCCAGAGTAAATCTAACTGGAATTTGATGCTTTACCCTGTACTTTGGTCATACCAAACCATGGTAAATACTTCCATTGGTTTCTCTCCTTTTCAGTTAGTACAAGGCGTGGAGTCGATTCTTCCAATTGAATGTGAAATCCCTTCCCTTAAGTTGGCAATTGAGCTCCTACCTGACACATATGATCTTGAGAAATGCCTCGTGCACCTAGAATTCCTCAATGAGAAGCGTCGAGATGCCTCTACGACTATCGAAGCAAATAAATGACGTGTTAAGGTTCAGTACGATAAGTATGTTTGTCCCCAGCAATACGTTGAGGGTGACTTGGTTCTCCTTTATGACCAAGCCAAAGAACCGCAGGGGGCAGGAAAGTTCAACCCCATGTTTCCCAGTCCTTATATCATGTGACATGTCTTAGAGAAAGGATCCTACGAATTATAAGATTATGAAGGGAATATGTTGGATGAGCCCAGAAATGGGATCTACCTTAAAAGGTATTACGCTTGAGCCCTCAAGCTTGGGTGTGACCTTTGTATACTAGTGTATCTTAGTGTATATACATATTTATCTTTTCTTTTGTGTCATCGACTTGATTATCAAGTTTTACCTTGGTTGGAAGATGTCAAAGGAGTCTTTAATTTACTTAGGATTTGTGGATGGTTCCAGTTGTCATACACGGAACATGGCTTCTGCCACTTGGGTCATTTTCTCACCCGAGGGCCAACATGTTTCTTCAGGTGACATTCGCCTAGAGCCATCAACGAATAATGTGGCTAAATATAGTGTCATTATAAAGTTATTACGCGACACCATTTCACATGGTGTTTGGTCTTTAGAAGTTCACCTGGACTCTCAGTTAGTCCAATGTCATTTGAATGACAGTTACCATGTGTGAGATCCTACTCTACTCTGATGATTCCTACGGGTATGGATTTTGGAACGATATTTTGATTTTCTTACTTATAATCACATCCCTAGAAGTTATAATCATGTATCTAATGCATATGTTAATTATATTTTAGATTTGCATTTGTCACATAACTAAGAAAATCAAACACATTCATACATTTACACATTGTAACGTATATAAGTAAAGTTGAAGACCAAATTTGTTTATGTTTCATCCTTTCGAGTTCAAAAAATATGGTGTCATAGTACAAAATGGGCCTTACACCCTCAAAATACATATATGGTCGGTATACAGTATGACTATGGCATCTACACTTGTGGCGCCAGATGTGTGTCATGATAGCACACTACGACGTTTGCAAGACGCCACAAGTGTAGATGCAAGGTTCCCCTACACATTCTATAACACTCTCTCCACGTCCCCTCCCACTAGCTCATATCCTCAGCCTCTTCGTCGATGTCGTGGGAATGCCTCTAGCCATCGTAGACCTACGTAATAAAGAAATTGTTAATACTTGATACCATACAAAAATATTTGTATTTTTTATTTTTTATTGAAAAACACAAAAAAAAAGAAATATAAAAAAAAATTCTTACCTATATCACCGTAGGCAGAACTTGGTGGCAAAGGCATGTCAAGATACCCTCTATAGTCGATCCCTCTGTTAGGATAGTCGTCAATGGCTATGACATGTTAGTGCCACCATAAAAAGAACTCATCATTGTAGGGGTTTGGCACCCTAGCGCCTCCTAGTCGCCTCATCACGTCGGTCCACCATGACATGGGTGGATTACGCAGTCCATGTGGAGTAATTTCTACTCTAGGGCTCAAACTTGGAACGCTCTCAAAGAAAAAACTACAAAGTATGGATGCAAATCCGAATTTTCTCTTTCACCATTGTTCGCAATCCGTTAACTGGATCTTCATGTTATCCAGTAGTGAGGTATACCAGTCATAAACAATGGGTCTTAAAAACTCCACCGTATAAAACATGAGTGTCCTTGATGCTTGGTGCAACGAGGCTGACCCTGAAATCTGTGTGAGTACAAGCATGAGGATATTTAAACTCAGGTTCTCGATCGACCTAATTAGGAGTTGGCTACCTAGTTTATTTGTGCCTGGAACACAATGGGTGGCAATGTAATCCTCCATAGTCATACCACCCCCAACCCCTTGGGCCTTGAGATTCACTAGTTCTCCTCAACGATACAATCTTGTGATAAAGTATATATATCGTCCACTTCAATCCTCAATGGTTTCCCATCGATATTGAAGGACTCTATCTCTGGATCCTAGTAGTTTACTAGCAACTGGAGTAACCTCACCTGAGCCCTCATTCCCTTGAGATCCAAACATTTATAAAGGACACATCATTTTAAAGCTTGTTGGGCCCCTGCATCTCTTTCCATTGCTGCATATATATCCTCATGGTCCCTTCCCCTCCATTCAATAACCATCTTGCAAAGGAGAAACCATTTTTTGAGTTAAAACCCTTTCAAAATTTTGTTCACAGACTTGTACGCGGGCTAACTTGATAACAGTCGTGTATAGGGATACATATACGTCTGCAAGCTTCTCTTTTCCCACGTATATGGGATCGTATATGCGACCCGATGATCTATCACCCATGTATACCCTAGTTTCCATGTTACGCCCTCTAATACTCAAACATGGGACCTAAAACTAGAATTTAAACCATTGAAATTGAAGGAGAGGGAATGGGAACTTACTTGGTCTAGATGGTTGTTGATTCCATTGATCATAGCTCCCACAATCAACACTTGAAGATCATGGGGAAAATGGCCTAAAATGCACTATGTGTGTGAAAAAACACAAATGGTGTGGTAAAATGGTCTATTTTTACTATTAGTAGAAATTGTTTACCCACTTTCTATAGTTCTTTGCTATTTTTTGACTTTATGGACTAATAACGCAGTGGAAAGACTTGTTTTTTGGTGGTTTTATCTAGGATTTTTTGCGGTTTCCAGCGTCGTACCGCTCGTTCATGCCTTTAGCAGGTATATTCGTTAACCAGCATATAGGATAGGTTTTCACTCCGTTTTGCATTCTTGCATCATCCTATGACCATGATCCATACACCCTAGGTATGAACCCATTTATTAGCGACACATAACCTTATCATCACTACTAGAAATTTCATTATTAAGTGGTAGAGGCTTACCAAACATGGGTTCCCTAGTTAGAACCTTTGTGTCATTTGGTGCCCATGCAGAAGTTATTCCATAGGATCGGGAATTCCTTATAGTCCTGATATGAATTTGCATTCGAACCCATTTTTCTTACTCACAATCATTTTGACCATTACCTATGGGACTCCCCCTGATTCTTGGTTAATCTCTTTTCCGACTCCCAAAAAATCAAAAAGATTGTCTAGTGAACTTGTCTTTTTCACACTTGTTAAATGGATTTGAAAGGACATCTATTTGGTATAAGTTTAACCCTTTTTTGGACCAAGTAAACTACTTATGAAAAAGGAATACTCTAGTCACCATTGGCTAGAAGAGTTCTCTTGGGTATTATTTTATACTTTTTCGGGCCTTGGGGGACTAAATCTACGAAAAGGGACATTTTGGAGTTAAGTTGTAATTGCATTCCATCATCCTGCTTCCATTATTGAGCCTATTTTTGGTTCTCGCTTTCTCGTTATAAGCCTCTTACCTTAGCAATTTGCATCCCTAGCCAAGCAGTTCCTTCCATATATCCTTTTCAACTTGACATCATGTACCCTTAGAGGAAACATCCCCCCGAGTTTCCATGCTTTGCATGCACTTCCTTGCATTGAGCATAGGTGTTGGTTGTGGAGCCTGATTATCTTCCCGATTCATAGGTTTTTGTTTTCAACTATGTTTATACCCCATGAAGAGTGTACACCCCTAAATACTATACACCCTTCCATGTGGGCGAGTTGTAGGGGGGACTTGCACCCCCTGCGGGGTCCGGGGGAGGTGATCCCCTTGGCTAGGGGGTCCGGGCCAAGCCAACCCCCGTGGGAGGGTTTGGGGGAGACACCCCCGAAGGAAAATTTTCCTTGCAAATGTATATTATAATTTCATAATAAATCTATACCATTC
>SNQJ01S0018283.1:32881-55267 GCA_010110895.2 Picea sitchensis
ATTTGCATCCCTAGCCAAGCAGTTCCTTCCATATATCCTTTTCAACTTGACATCATGTACCCTTAGAGGAAACATCCCCCCGAGTTTCCATGCTTTGCATGCACTTCCTTGCATTGAGCATAGGTGTTGGTTGTGGAGCCTGATTATCTTCCCGATTCATAGGTTTTTGTTTTCAGCTATGTTTATACCCCATGAAGAGTGTACACCCCTAAATACTATACACCCTTCCACGTGGGCGAGTTGTAGGGGGGACTTGCACCCCCTGCGGGGTCCGGGGGAGGTGATCCCCTTGGCTAGGGGGTCCGGGCCAAGCCAACCCCCGTGGGAGGGTTTGGGGGAGACACCCCCGAAGGAAAATTTTCCTTGCAAATGTATATTATAATTTCATAATAAATCTATACCATTCATTATAAGGTCACAGATCTGACAGTAGAAGTTATGTTAGGGTTTTTTTCCCTAGAAGGAAACCCTCTTTTATGAGGGAAATGTATTGCGCCTATGTGTCATTGTGAATATTGTATTTTGAGAGAGGAGACTGTGAGATAAAGAAGAGGAAGTTACAACATGTGTGTTGTAGGTTGTATCCCTTCATTTGTTGGATAATAAAAAGGAAGGACCTGGTAATTTCTTTGGTGGACGTAGCCCACACTGGGTGAACCACGTATATCTATGTCTCTATTGTATTGTGTATCTTATGTGTTTTATTTCCGCATTTGTTTTTATTTTATTTCTCTACGATCCTATTTTTCTAACAATAGGTATGTTCCACTACTTGGAACTAGTTGCTTACCCGCGACCCTCGTTTCCTCTTCTGTATCATAGCATTTATTTTCCTATGAAAAAACCAAAAACAAATATGACAAGAAAATAATATTATCTCATATCGGCAGTAGTTGTGTCTCCTTTGAACAGAGCACAAAATTTTTCATCCATTTTCATCCAAATTTTGGGTTTAGCATGACCTTGGGAAGTGGAGCTCGTTACTTAGAGTTTACTCCTCCGACTGGTTATTCTTCTAGTCCCTATGGAGAGTTTGTTGATGCCTTCTACATCACAATTTTTTATCATCGAGTCTATGTTTCCTGAGTTGTCCACATGTCTCATGCTCTTGTTCAAAGGAATTCTATAAGCTTGTGTCGGCCACTCCTCAGAACTCTTGACTTTGCATGTCGTCCATACCCTCAGTATATCTCAAATTCACATGAAGTTGTCGTCCTACCATGCACCCTGGGCCTACTTTGATTATGGGTAGGTAACCTTGAACCCAACAAATGACATTTCCTCATTGGTCACTGATTGGGGGGTTTCCCTTATGTTGGACAAAAATAAATATGTTCACACATTGGGATTCATGTAGTGTCTTGGATTCCATTAGCCATATTGGTGGTTTCCTCGCCTTTGTCGATAGTTTTCCTTATTGGTTGTTATTCAGAGGGTCTCTTTCGTGCACTACTTGCATCCGGTGCATGTGAGGGAGGCACAGGGTCCTTGGTTCATGAACATCTTATTCATCCGAGCTCCTCCTAATCATCAAGCTATTGCTTTGTTCCTCGTGTTGAATGATGAGAGATGCCCTAATGCTCTCCTTTCAGCGGGTCTCCTTCCATCGACTTCGGCTCATCTATTCTGGAAATGAGACCTAGAGTCCTATGAGTACCTAGAGGCTTGCAGTCATCAGCGGCAAGCTCTCTTGCCATCAACAGTTGGGAATACATCAATGTATCTTGATCGATGGATTCTTGAAGTGTTCGACATCAACACCCTTATTCACACTTGTAGAATGTACTCGATGCCTTGATACCTACTTTCATTATTGGTGGGTTATCTCGCATTTGTTAACGGTATACCTTAATGACCGATAATCAAACAAAGTCTCATTGTGTTCGACCTCAACTCCTCTATTCACATGATGTAGACTTGCACCTTCGACTAATAGTGTAGAAGACCTCCAGCTTACGGTAGCAACATTCTTCATCTGTTGTTGTCTTTCATTGGACCAGTACCTATATGACGTCAATGATCATGGGAAATCAGATTGTACTCTAATGTATACAGATATCTTCAGTTGATTTTGAGACTGGATTCCACTATACCTTGTTCGTGACTATGACATCCTATGGTATATGTCCACTTTGTATGATATATTTCCACATAGATCTGCAGTGTAATTTAGATTGGCAGCCATGTGTACAAAGTCATTATGGATTGTAATATTCTTATGAGAAACTAGTACTTCCCGCAGAGTCTTCAATACTCCACTTATAGGAATTATAATGTATTTCGGCCATCACAGATAGTCCTCTGACCTCACACATTATGGGACATCTTTTACAAAAAAAAATTCCTCACTCCATGCAACTTGATTGGATGGCCTTCCATTTCCCTATGCTGACTTGAAGTCCCCTTTTTGTTCATTCCAGAGCCAAAAAAGAATATGTTTCCACATATATGCGCCATATCATTTATACAACAAGCATATATGTAGGTTTTTCCACTACAACCCACATACATCAGGTTTGGTGCTCAAAATTAAAAATTATGTTGGGTTTCCATGCCATGTCACGAGATCCATGATCCTTGACCTTCCACATACTGGAAATGCTATGACTTGACCCTTCAGTTCCATTCAAAAGCTATAAATTGAGCCATATCCAAGCCTTGGAGAAGAATTCAACTTTGAGAGCAAAGACACTGGAGAAATTTCACTTCATATTGAGTCTGCATCCCTTTTTCCTTGAAAGTATGAACTCCTTTTTCAACCCCCAAACTCTTCATTCTTTGTGATGGAGAACCTCATTGACTCCTATATATGATCTTGCCTTTGGTGGAGGATTGAAGTGGTGGAGGCCCATCTGGAGGGACTTGGTTTCTCAGTTCCGATATGTTTCATTACAGAAATTTGTCACCTATGTACTTTTGCTGATTATTTTAATAGAAATACTATTTTCTCGTCCAATTGATATCTTGAAAATATTTGAATTATTATTCCATGGGCATATTTTTCATGTATTTTAATGGATTATGCTAATCTATATGCTAACATTATATATTATCACCATATGCTTGTGTATATTGGTTGTTGAGGACAAGTTGCATGTATAAATCTTTGGGTTGTGTGCTCAACGGTGGTCTTCTTCGAACGTCCGGACGTGGTAGGATTTTAGCCTTGTCTTGTTAGCATTTCATTTATATAGCATACTTGGGATTATAGTTGATTTATGTGTGTCATTTCGTCTGTTGTGGTTTACCCCTAGCCATGGAGAAATTTTCCTCGTAACATAAGGGGACACTGGGTAGACTCTCCCATAGTTATCTCCATCTCGTGGATTGCATGGGGCTTTTCCCAACCTACATTTTGTGCAATAACATGTTGGCGTCATTACCGGGGAGGATTTTGAATCCTCTTTCGTGCCCTAATGACACTTTGGAAAGCTTTGATCCCAAATCCTTTTCCCATAAGCTTGCATGGCGACTCCATTTGAGGGAAGTTCCCTTTTCTATTTTTTATGAGCTTTTCATAAAGTTCATCTAGTGACTCCGTTGAGGTATTACCCTAAGTAATGGATCCATGGCGTCAGGGGACTTACCATGGGAATTCCATAAGGTGTACCCTTCTTTTGATGTTCAAAATATGGATATCCAAATCGTTGCTCTACAGAGTGGAGGGCAAGTTTCCCCAAGTGCAGTGGTGACCCAACTCTAGCAGTCACCCATGTCATGAATTATATGAAGTATGCTTCAAGCTTAAATGCGCTAAATGAAGATATGCTGATGAAATTTTTTGTATCTTCTCTAGAATCAAGTCAAGGGATTTGACTTGCACACTCGTGTGATCCAAAAAGTATATGATCTTCTACAAATCTCATTGAAGAATTTCTCAGGCATTGTTGGCCAGCTACTCAGAATTTGCAAGATACCTTCCAAGAGCTCAAAGACGCTCTTTACAGAGAAGATTTTTCGGTGGATGACAAGACAATAAGTGAGGAATGTGAAACTGAAGAAGAGTATCATCCACCCACTACGGAAGAGACGCTAGAAGAGCAGATCCATGAAGAAAGTTTTCAAGAAGAAGAAGACCCTATGGAATCACAACATCCGGATGAGTAGGATGAGATATTAGTATCCTTTCTCCCACTTGATGAAGATGACGTTGTCTTGCCTTACCTTTTTCCTAGACATGAAGATGAAGAAATGATTAGCTTTGATGATGCAAATGATCTCATGGAGGACCTCTCTGATGTGGTTGATCAACATATTGATGATTTCATATATGTTGGGAGACGTAGATGGGATGCAAGTTGTTTCATTTTTTATAGAGATCCCATTTACGACATTGAAAGTAGCTCTTGAGAAAAAGGGTTTGAATCTTCATCTTCATAGGACTCATTTTCATGTGTATATGATTCAGATGTTTAGTAGCCTAATGATGATATGTTACATATTTGTTCTTTCCATTCGAAGATGACTTGTTGCAACGTGCATAGGGTGATCTTCATTCATCCTTTGGGAGTTGTCATGCATATCCTCTTGGGGATGTAGATTTGTTCTATGAAAACTCTTACTCACCTTCACCCTCATATTTTGATGGACATCTGGTCGTGGTGAACCCAGAGCAGTTTGAGGCTCACACTGTTAAACGAAAGTTTTTTCATCTTGAGATTTATGACAGGGATTTGCAGATAGAGAAGCGACAAGTTTTAAGTGTGGGAAAAAAAAAATCATTAGACTCGAGGCCCTTACCTCTTTTCTTCTTCTTTAGGAAATGATCAAGCTTTCTTGGGATCTCTCGTGTCGTCTCAACATCTAGGGAGCGGTGATATTTTAAGCGAAGATGAAGACGAGTTGTCGCCTATACATGGTAGCCCGCTTAAGAGATGGATTGATCAAGCTTATGGCTATTCTTTACGACAAGGTGATCAAGCTTGTGGTTTCTCTTTCCAGCAAGATTCTCTCCCTCCCACCCATCTCCGTGAGTTTCATTTCATGATTGATTATATGTTTATTTATGCTCATGATTATTATGTGCCTAACTTATCTTTGTTGTATTAATAATTCTTATGAATACATGATTATTATGTGCGTAACTTATCTTTGTTGTATTAATAATTCTTATGAATATTAATAAGGAGGTTTAGGCCACACCCTTTTATGAATAAAAATCCTTAAATTTTTGTGAAAAAAATTAATATAAAAAATTATAATATAAAGTTTTATTTTAGATTTATATTCTTATGATTTTGAATAATTGAGTTAATCTTTTTAAATCAGCGAGCATGTGTGTTAATATTTTGTTAAAAAAATAGTGAATAAATAAACGTAATTAAAGGGAAAACATCATAATTAAATACATTTAAACCATTTTTTTTTGGTAAATAACCTTACCAATAAAATTTCAATTCCACTTCTTTGTCTAACGTCATTTTATAACATTATACAATAATATATTCGACATGTTTTGTACGTTGAATTAAAAGTTTCCAAAGTTAAAGATATAACTTAAATTTAAAATTTAATGTTGATGAGTTGATTATATTCAAAAATGAATTGAAATGTTACTTAAATTTAAAATTTAATGTTGATGAGTTGATTATATTCAAAAATGAATTGAAATGTTACTTAAATTTAAAACTTAATGTTGATAAATAGATTATATTCAAAATTAGTAAGATATAAATTAAATTTAAAATTTAAGGTTGATGACTTGATTATATTCACAAATGAGTTGAAATATTACTTAAATTTAAAACTTTATGTGGATAAATAGATTATATTCCAAATTAGTTGAAACGTTTTTAAAAAGTTGATGGGAAATAAACATGGTTAAAATTAAAATCAGAAAGAATTTATGTAAATTTTATAATAAAATAAGGTGTTTAACATTTTTGAAAATAAGAAACAGGTTTTCTTAAATATCTTATATACATATTAAATTTCAATTTCAATATATTAATTATAATATTAATTTTATTAAATTTTTACTAATCAAAACTATAATGTTTTAAACAAAATTTTAAAACATAAAAATTCTAAATTAAATTAAATAATTCATATTTTTTAAAATTCCATACATATTTATTATAATATTAATTTTATTAAATTTTTAATGAATCAAAACTATAATACTTAAAAAAATAATTATCACCAAAATTTTCAAACATTAAATATCAATAACCAATACCAATACCATCATTATCTTATTCACATAACGACATTTCAAAATCATTTGTGTTGTAAACTCCCAACTCCACTGAGTGTGATTGTCTACCTTTTTCATTTAGGGCGATCAATAACTAACCTACACATGAAGGTGTATATACCACGTGCCGCAGCATTAAAGTTTGCTCAACAAATTTTGTTATTGATCGTCTTTCATTTAGTATGAATATATGTGAGCCAGGGTGGGAAGTCGTTTTCATTAAGCTAAAGGCGTATACCTATTGGAGATGGGCACAATTAATGATCTTTTAATCTTAAATTCTAATCTGATGGTTATGTATTGAAGATGTTGGCATATTCTTAGTCGTCCTCCAAAATCAATGGGTCAAATTTATTGTTGATAACTTCTTTGTATTTATAAATGCATTCGTTAACGTGTTTACTTTTTAACATTTACCTAATCATATTAAGAAATTACTGTAACATCATATGATTGCCACATTTAAATGATTAACTTTTAAAATTCTTTATAAGAGTTTCATTATCGGGCTCAGTTAGAATTTGATTATCCACTAGAATTTTTATATGAACCGTAGTCTTTCGACGTTCACCAGTGTGCTACTTCAATAATTGAATCTATGAATGCACTAGGGCGGCCGAGGAAACACAGAACGAAAAAGCGGCAATAAATGACTTTGACTAGTAAACTTCAACCACATGTTCCAAATCAGCAATCAAATCAGCAATTGCGTTTGACCATTTCCTCGTCGAAAAAGAGCCTATAAATGCCCAACATATTTTGAACAAAGAGATCAAGCAGCGCTTAATTTTAATCGCTTCCACGAAATGGCATTCAACAGCACAAACCCAGAAGACTTGGATGGAATCCAGATCCATTTATTCGACGATTTCGAACCCTCGTACTCTTTGACAGAAAATTGGCGGCCTGATACAACAAGAAATTGCAACCCCGAAGAAGAAAACTTCATCCGCACTGCACTCACGCCCGACGTGGTCGATGAATGCAGACGGGAAACGGAGACGGAAACACCAATACCGGCCGTTAAGTCCTGCCGTCCCTCGCTCTCGGTCTCCGTTACTCGACATCAATCTTTTGACTGGGAGAAAATACCGGTCGACTGGGCTCTCAAGAATTCCGTGACTCCGTCTGCGAGCCCTTGTTTATCCGCTGCCTGGACGAACCTCCCGTTAGATGAAAACGATTCGGAGGACATGGTTTTGTACGGAATTCTCAAGGAGGCCGCCAACAAGGGATGGATGCCACGAACGCCCAAGGAAGACCAGGTGACGGAGATCAAGAAGGAAGCGGCTTTTCCCGTCAAAGGAGAGGCGGATGTCCGTCAAGAAACGGGAGCCGCGCCGCCGCCGCCCAAGAATGTGCAGAAGAGTGCCGGCAAGCATTACAGAGGCGTGAGGCAGCGGCCGTGGGGTAAATTTGCGGCGGAGATAAGGGACTCTGCGCGACAGGGCGTTAGAGTTTGGCTCGGCACCTTTACTACCGCTGAGGAAGCTGCGCTCGCATATGACCATGCCGCTTATAAGATGAAGGGCTCTAGGGCTGTGCTTAATTTCCCCCTCCAATCTGTGGGCGAGGATAGTAATACATGTAATAATACGTCCACCTTAGAAAAGGTGGAGAGTAATTTGTGTAGGAAGAGGGAACGTGCGGAAGTGAGTAGAGGTAGTGAAGTTCACTCCTATCGACAATCTGTGAGATTAGATTAGTACAACTATATTATAAAGTGGTTGATATATATATATTTATTATTTTTATTATAAATATGTAAGATTAAAGTTAAGGATTTAAATTAAAGTTAAAATTAGAGTTTCAGATCTGGATTAGGGTTTAGATCTACTCTATTTTCCACYTTCCAAATATCTACTTATAGACCCTCCTAAGAATATAATCATGTCAAAGCAATTATAACATTATATTGTTTACATGCACTCAAAAACAAGAACATGTAATCGACATTTTGTTTTCACCTACGCTTTCGAGAAGCCTCTTTCTCACAGGACATGACAACTACAAAAATTTCCTTGAAGTTTGAGGATTCCTCTAAATTTAGTAAAAAAAAATCATATCACCCATTATCCACACTCAAAGTGAATGAATACAACTTTCTATCCCTTAAATGTCTAAAACGATTAAAAATACCTTTACTCTTTTTAACAAATCATATACTCTTTTAGCAAATCATATTTCGAATAAAGAAAAACATTGGACACTCACACTATGAAGAAGACTATATATTCAAAAATTCTATCATTGTATGTATATTGCAAGATATTATGAGTTGCATAAAGATTAATATATTCGATACACATACACAATAAATTTTGAAATCACTAAAATACCTTTACTTACATAATAAAATACCTTTACTTACATAACTCTATAAAATCACTAAAATACCTTTACTTACATAACTCTATAAAAGATGCTCAAAATATCAATAATCCAATGATCAATCCCAATCCGAATACAATATTACTAATACCTTTACTTACATAACTCTATAAAAGATGCTCAAAATATCAATAATCCAATGATCAATCCCAATCCGAATACAATATTACCTTTGTAAGAGGAGTTCTTCAATAGCTTTTCGATGACTTTTATATCTATAATGTTTGTCATCTCTTAATACATTTGGAACTTAGATGAATCTTTTTATTCTAGAGAATATTCATGGCTCATAGAAACTTGAAGGTCTCGATATGAGACATCAATACCTTTGAGATATGTTTTCAAGGAAACTTGATTACAAAATGGGCATGAAAGAATAAATGGAATTTGGTCTCAAAATCGCATAGACCGTTGGAAGGTTCTATGCATACCAAAGGACTTATATATATCCACGCAAATATAATTATAATGAATAATTGCATGTTATGAGATGTAATTTGTTTTTAAAATATTATTGATAATAATATTTTTTATAAATGTAATTATTATTCTTTATTTTAATTGATGATGTTGTTTATAATCTTTTAAAATTAATATGATTTATTAGATAAATAAAAATAATTCGATTAAATATTATTGGAAACATCATTTTTATAATTGAACATGGTAGAAATGAAAATTACAAAATCATTTAAATTTTTATAAGTAAAGAGGCCTTTAAGAATAATTAAGTTATCAAATTTGGTAATGTACATGTCTTATATTATTTATGGGCATGTCTTCCTATATTTTTTTGTTATTCCTCAATTTCCTTTATAACATAATTTTACAAATCCACTCATTTAAAAATGTTTTTGAATTAATATGTTTCCACATAAATATTTCACAAATTATATTAGAAGTATAAAACCAGAGGAAAATTACAGGTATAATCCATGCTGGTTATTACATAAAATAACTAGTTTTGTCTGCCAAAATAGTAATAGTAATGGTGGGCAGAAAGGTATTATGGAAAAGGTATTATGTGTTGTGCTCTGCTAAGAGGATGGACTTCGAGACTAATCAGAGCTCTAATAATATAGTTGTCAGATGTCCTAAAATAGTTTTAGAACATGTGTGGGGCCCTTATGCCTGTCCACCCATAAATTGTTGATAATGAGTCTAACTTTCTTCTTGAATACAACTTTACCAATATTTTTTTATTTTATAAGGTTAAGAAAATAATTTTAATTTAAAAATAAAAATAAAATCTTTAATAATTTAATTTTATTATCTTTTAAAATATTATCTATAAAAATATTGAAAAATAATAATATTAATTTTGAACCAAAACTAAAAAAATCTCAATTACGCACTATTACTTTTAACACAAACAATTAAAAAAAAAAAAGTATATCCTTACTTCAAACAATTTATATCCATATTTAGATATCTATTCCAAAAAAGCATAACCAACTTGAATTGCTTTACTTATTTATATTTTAAAATTAATAATAATTTCAAACTTTCAAATATATAACTATTATATTTATAAAAATACTATATTTATTATAAAATGTTTTTTGGATTTGTTAAATTTTATCTATAATCATTATTTTGATGTTTTTTTTGTTAATGAATCAAATTAGACTTTTTAATTTTTGAACTTGATTTCAATATCATAATAATAATTTATTGGACTTTAAGAAAAGTAAGAAATCACTTAGTTTACTTTGTAATTTTATTAATGTGTTTAAAAAGCTTTAAAAAAAAATGGATTTAATTTAATGTAAATGTACAGAAGATATTTTAAAAATGTTTTCATCTTCAATCTTATTAATACATAATCCTATTAATATCACAAAGATAAGAAATAGTTTAGACCCGAATATTTTAAGAATTCTCATTACAAAACTCATGAAAAATTGTTTTATTTTAAGACTAATAATTTTCTTTCTTACTCTAATCAAAACATAAATTTTTTTATTTTATTTTCTGAATTAAGATTTATCACCTACTTAAGGCTATTAATTTTATTTCATCCTCTGATTATTTACGAATATAGTATTTTACATTTTAATAATTTCAAAACTACCATGATTACAGAAAAGTCAACCGTTCAATGATTATAACTCTAAAATCAATATTGTTAAGTGGTCCCCCCTTGTAGGATGTGAAAGTCCTTTGTGGCAAGTAATGTGATACGCAAGAGGAGAGAACAACATTATTAATATCAATACAGTCGCACGAGTTCAAGGTCATAAACACACTCGACATGCATATGATCAAAGCATTATGCACCCATATTGAAACATTAATGAATATATATGATTAGATATAGAGGTATTTTACAATTGAACATACATTTTTTTTTCATTAGAGAAATAGGCTTTTTTCATTAGAGAAATAGGTGTAGGAAATTCACCAATACTTCCCCATGTTTGTGGATGGTAAGGGTGTTAAACTGCAACTCCAGAGATACAAGATTTGAACTCGTGACCTTCCCCCATATCGAGAGAGTATGTGCATGTCTTACCAATTGTGTTATTCTATAGGGTTATTTTACAATTGAACATATATGCGTTAAGATGGATAGATATTAATGTTGTATAATTTAGTATATATAATTTGAAGAAAAATTTTAAGTTTTTTTTAATATATATATATATATATCAATGTGAGTGGGTCTAATGGTGAAGAACATGTGTTTCCTCTTAAGAGGTCACAAGTTCAAATCCAGAAGGGGTAAGGGTATGCATACTTCCGTAGACTTTAGCAGTCAAATCGTTGCGTAGACTCATACACCAATTTGGTGTTTGGCTTGGCTGTGACCTTAAAATTAGAGAGAGAGAGAGAGAGAGAGAGAGAGAGAGAGAGAGTCTTAAATCTAATCTTTTTAAATTAATTTTTATAGCCAAAATAAGTAGACTATCATTTCTAATTAATTTAAACTAATTAAGAGATATTTAAGTATACTACCACACTTTGAACCTTTGCACGAATATAATTTACAACCTAGTCTAATGTTGGGATTGGGCAACCTACACAAATGTTAATAACTAGAGAAAAATGAGATACAATAATCACTCACACAACACAACACACATCATAGACGAATTTGGGGGAAATGGTATGTTCAGCCAATCTTGGAGAAATGGTTACAAATCCCATTGAAACACCTCACGAGCTTTCACATTTAAACAGAAAAACACTCAAGCGTTTTCTAGACATATGGAAGGCCAAACACTTGAGGAACCATCCACGAATGTAAGTGCAAGAGTATGTGTTTTCACAACCCAACAATCTCCACCTTGACAACAATTTCCGGATACATTGCCCAACAAATCAAATATCACCTTCATGCAAGTCAAGAGAGGYCAAAGACCACCACAACTTCTCTAACCACATTGGTTGCATGACCACTTCACCTCCACTAAATTAACATAACCACAAATTAAATCGTTGCAACCATTGTAGGTGATACTTGTGCTTCTTAGATACTRAAGTACCCATTTCCATGCCCTTTACATGGTTTTTTCATGYGTCCACTGACAACACCAACTGCATGTGAAATATCTGACCATTTCATCGCATACATCAAAATTCCTACTAGCATACGATACACGAGACATATAACCCTTTTCTTCTTCATTACTTAGGACACAAACCTGAAGAAAGCTTACAATGGAAAACCAAAGGGGTATTCACTGGTTTCACATTATTCATATTGAATTTCCTAAGTATCATCTTCACATACTCTTGTTGTAATAACCAAAGCTTACCATCTTTCATGTCTCTGTATATTTCCATGCCCAAGATTTGTGTTAGTTTCTCCTAGATCCTTCATATCAATTGTCCTATCCAATTGAGTCAGCCTGCTAATTTCAACCATGCTTGTGTTTACTACAAGCATAACCAAGATAATGAATATACCATAAACACAATGGTTATACTCGCTTCTTGTAAAATTTGGCTCACCATGAAGGAATCAAACATGTTGTATGTCACACACCCAACCCCCTAAGTACCTTTTAGGAAATGGGGTATTAAATTTTTTCTTCTTATAATAATCTTGAATCATCTATATCACAGCTCCACCATCTTTTTCTCTTCAAGAGCTTTCCAACGACAATAAGTTTGCATAGAACTGAACTCTGGGACAAGATTTATGACCCTCTGAAGATTCTCGGGTTTACATAGGAAACATCTCTCTTACTGCCATGTGGTATCCTCATGACATTTCAGTGTCCACGCCAACTAACGTGGTGACACCCTCGTCCCGACGAGGCACTAGCCTAAATTGCCACAGTGGAATTTCATTGCACGTAGGCCTACAACCATTCGTCGCTCGGACCTTCTTCCAACGCGATCTTTGCTTCCCTATGATGAGTATGGTATCAAGGAATATGCCCTCTTGATACGATCCATTCGGAGTTTGAGCGATTCACGCAATCTCATTACCCCGAGCCCAAGGTATCGAGGAATATTCCCTCTCCTATGAACCAATTAAAATTCTTCATTTATATTTCTTAGAATACCGCTCTTTGGTATCGAATTACTTAAACCTTATTAGGAATAATTAATATTCACTAATTAATTATCCTTGTAAATAAAATTTTCGCTTAGCCAAATAATTTACTTAGTAATCTTGGCCCAGTAATTAATGGGTATTTACTTTTTTTCTTTTTTCCCTGTAGAAGTAGTTTAGTATTAATTTAATCATTACTCATAAGATAATTATAAGTAATTATATTATAACAGGATAAGGTTAATTTAACATATATATAATTATATAGGGAGAGAAAGGAAAATGAATATATTTAAATATTATATGATATCACAATAATTTCAGACACCTTTCATAAGCACACTCCTCATATCTCCGACGGCCAGACTGTGAAGGATTTGATCTTTGCATTAATTTATTATAAATCACAAGAGAATAGGGTTTAATATTAATATATTCATTTAAAACTTTATAACACCCGTGCCATCGCTTCGACGGCTTCAGGATTTGTTATAACACTCCCTCCCATCCACTCTGAATAGTCAACTCCAAATAGACTTTTGGTCTTGGTATTTGTGTGCTCCATTCGTAACTCCTATGGCCAATCATGGAAGAGAAAATAAATATTATATTATAATTTATTTAAAGTCTCAAATGTCTAGGTCATCGCTCTGATGGTTTCGGACTTTACTTGCATGCTATGGTCTCAAACCTCTTAATGGTCAACTCCGAAAGAGGTATGGTACAAACATTTGTTGAGTATGATTTTTAATGTTAGCACCATAGGCCAAACTTCAAAKGGATTTATTTTTCTCTTACAATTAATTTTAAATTGTAAAAAGAAAAGGAAATATGATMATTTCCCAGACTTTAATCCCTTTAGAAATAAAAAAACATTCTCAGGAAGCACTAGGTAGAGATTCATAGATCTAATATGTGATATTTACAATTCTTGTTATTTAACTATCAAATATTTAAACGGTAAAATTAGGAATTCTACCATGTTTTACCATTATTCATCTTTTCCCAGAAAGCATAGGAATGCACATTTACATTAGATAATTTTATGACATTTATATTAACATTCCCTTGCACGTATTCAATGCCTGGTAAGGTTTAATTTGAAGTTTTGTTTAATTAAATCTATAATTAAAAGGAAAAGAAAACTATTTCTTATTTTTTAGGTTTTTAAAATAATAAAATAAAATCGTAATCCAAGGAAATCTTCTATTCTGGAAATTAAAAAAGTAATTATATCCCTTCTTCTTAATGGGTAAATGAGTAAAATTTATCCTTCTTACCAAGTGTTGTAGGAAAATCTCCCTGCGGACAGGTAGATCTCCTCTTGAGAGCTAGACTCTTCACTCTTAAGACAGAAGGTGTTTAACATGGACACTGACTTCCTTTTAGATCTAGATAAACTAATGTGTGAGGAGGAAGGAGAAAAGAAGTACCTTTTTACTGGTGTTTGTCCCTGCACAGTCTGAGTTGAGCTCCAATATTAAACTCCTCGATAAGCCTTGTAGACAAACAAAGATACAACCAGCTTCCTACTCTACTAAGATTAGCTTGAAATAGATCTATCTATTAGAGACAAATTCATGTGAGATCAAACACAGACTTGAAAGAAACAGGCCAAGCATATTATATTAATGAGAACAACAATGAAGAAAAGTTACAACCATATATGTGAGTGCAGCAGCTTCATCAAGTTCCCCTTGTCCAAACCCTTGCTTAAACAGTCCACGCACAGAATTTTGATGCTCCAAATGACATACCACTCATTAGATCATAAGTTTGGTATAATTCTCAATCTCCATTCCCCCTTCTCCATGGAAACCCCTCATTATATAGGATTTGGAGGTTTAACCACCATGGAGAAGATCTCTCATCAGATCCACTAAGAAAGGGATCTCTAAGATATTTAGGGAGAAAATATCTCTTAAGGATTTTGCGGAGGAAATATATCTCAAGGATTTTAAGGAGGAAATAGTTCAACCATCCATGAGATCCTCCACCTTCCCTAAAAAATAGGAAACCAAATGTGAGGTGGATCCTCACACTTAATTACTTTCTTTTTCATGAATATTAATAATAATTCATGTGCACTTGATTCTCTCACTTAATCAATTTCCTTTCCATGAATATTAATAATAATTCATGTGTACTTAGTATTTCTTTGCCTTCATGTAATATATCCCTCCTCCACATTGACTAGGGATTCTGACATAGGTTATTCCATGGTGTCAATGTGTATATGACACTTATACGACACTTAGGGCGAGGTACCTAGGTGTGCAAATTTCATGTGTAACACCGAGCTTTACTTTTCTTACCTATATTTAAGGAAATTGGTCATAAGGCAAGAATTTCCTTCATAGTGAAATTGAGTATTTCTACTAGGATTCACTACCCACCAAAATTTAAGGGGATTCTTCCCAAATTTATAGGATATTTAATACACGTTTAGAATAATTGTTATTAATTCCCAAATGAAATCTGAAGGGCTTTTGTACTTTGAATTCAAGTAAAAAGTGTCATGTATAATTCCAAAATTATTTTCCTGACTACCTATTTATAATGAATTTTTTTTTGCATTCTTAAGTGTTTGGGTTGTTTCCATATAGTCCAAACCCACATATGATATACTCTAATTTTTCTATAATAAGGCTTGAGGACAAGCTAAAATAGAACACTATTATACAGAAAATCATTCTCTCTTCCTTCAGATGCTTTATAGAGATTTTTAATTGTTCAATCAACATTGCCAAAGCAGGCATTAAACTTTGCAATGCAGTCAACATAACATTCACTCCCAGAAATATTATTTTAACACATAGATAGTCAAGAGATAAGGAATTAAATCAAATGAGCTTCAACTAAGTCATTCTCTTCATTTTACTTAAATTTCTCCAGTCACTTTTGTCAGAAATCAAACTTACATAGTTCTAAAACATAATATATAATTTTCTCTGATCTTAACACTACAAAGATTTAACAAAATATACTTATCTAAAAACCAGATGGTGTTGCAACTGTTGAAAGGGGTGCCCTTTTCCAACCAATCGTAGGTACAACAATTCCTGGAAGGATTTACCACTGGCCACCCCCTAGCTAGATCATGATGCCCTGAGAGAGATTCTTCCTTTTATTCAGCAACAACCAAGGATGGAGATCGCTCTCATTTTCCCACGAGAACTTGGTAGATCAGTTTTCTCTCCACCAAGAAAGGGGTTATGCAATGAGTGTTTCCTCAATCGTTCATCTTCTCTGCAACCTTGTTTATCAGCTTGGTTAGAAAACGCTACCCAACAATTCTTGTACCCAAAAACATATTCATTTCTCAGTTCTCTTCAGAACCAGAGAGTTTCCCTCTTCAGAAATGGTCACCAGACTGATTCCTCTACATCCTCTCTCCTTATAAAATGGCTCCCGGACTCAACCGACTATCTCCCCTCTTCTCTTCTTGCAATTTTCCCTTTATTTCTTGTCTTTTTTAGCAAGATTTTGTGGGTCAAATCCCCCAATTCGTGGGTCAGCCCAAAATCCTCTAGATGGGTACTTTTCTGCCCATGCTTATGAGGCAAGGAAGTTCTATTACAACACCCATTTTTTTTCATAAATGTGGGAAGTTGATAGTTCAATACCAACTTCCTCCATTAACCACAATTCTAGAAAATGGGCAATCTGGATTTTTATTGAATTTTAAATTGACAAGGGAAATTTCCTCATTGTTTCCCTCTCATGGAATCATGACCTGTATAGGAAATCCCCCTCAATAGTTGTCAAGCTTCAAGCCATATAATGAATTTTTGAGTTTGCAAACAAATCTCCCTTTGCGATCCTGAACAACTCCTAATTATTCCATGTACACGTCTCTACTAGTGATGATTTTGTGGGTAGTAGGATCCCACAATCTACATCCCTTATCTCCATCACTACAACCAATAGAGATATACTTTCTTGACCGAATCCAACCAAGCAAACCAAGTGAGCCTTAACCTCTCACCTCCGGGCTAATTTCAATGCTTCATTACATGCAATACATGGGCTCTGAAACCACGAGCTACCAAAAACATGTGCCCAAAAAAACACGATTGTTTACATAACTTATTCCCATGACCAAAAATGACCAAACTTCCCTCAAAGACAGGGTATCCAGGAATAATGCATGCTCCAACCTATCACCTAGGTCGTCTAGACTTTACTGGTGACATTTCAAAAAGCTAGGGTATGCATGCGTAATCAGTTCTTACAGTCGTATGCCCAAAAAAACTCCACCTCAAACCTTGTATTTGAACCTTCCACCTTGTCATTTCATTAGGAAACCAAGTCCTCTACCTCAAAAGTTAGAGATCCTATATATTAAAAACATCCTTCTCTCGCTTTGTGAGCTTGACCTCGAGATTATCACCATCTCCATTTCTACTACTGCTACCAACATTGTTGTATCCATAGTAACCACGCGAACCACCATCGATGCCATCATTGTTGGCTCTAAAAGTTCCTCCTCTGATAATTCCATTCTCGTATCTAGTGATGGAAACCCCTCCAGAGGAGAAACCTCAGCCTCAATGGACTTAATTGAAAGAAATATATATGGGCACCTCCATGTCCATCATATACTCCAAAGAAACGTAGTGGATAACTCTCACTAGATTTCTTTGAACCGTTGGTAATGCAACCCCCAATAACTCTACACGAAAGAGAGAAAATCTCAGGCACAAATTCCACAACACTTCCTTTAAGAAATTCCCACTTCACTGAGACTGCAAACTATGAGATACAAATGGTTTTAGACTGTGGTGGGCTTCTAAATAGAATCAAAAGGCCAAGAACTATTGAAATATTTGAACTTCGAAGAATATTCTAATTATATTTGAGTTACTATTTAATATATCAAATCCCCTTTTGCGGACAGATCAAGTCGGGTCTTGTATAAGATCAAATCCCCTATTTTGGATTGATCAAATTGTATTTATATAGTGGTATTTATAAAGTTGTCCCCTAGTAATTATAAAGTGGTTTTAGCCACTTCTAGGAGAAGTCAGCTCAACCAAGTGAAGAGACACAACCCTGGCACCATCTCACACTTGTATTTATATGTGAGGTCGGTGTCTCATTTACACACACTCACTCACTCATCTAGTGCACATATCTTGAAGACAATTATAGTTGCAGGAGGAAGGAGAAGAGATGTGCATGCTCAKTGTTGGTCTATCTTTGGTCTTTTGGCTTTAGTCTTGGCATTGTATTGGAAATCTATTATTGATGAAGTTTTTGTTGGGTTTTCTCCCCCATGAGGGTTTCCCAGGATAAAATGTAGCGTACCTTATGATTTTTTTTCTTTCAGTGATCCTCTTTATACTGTTGTTTTGGAATTGCACTGAATTCTCATGTAATTTGGAAATAACCTAATAATAACAATAAAAACTTAACATGGTATCAGAGTGTGACTGAATAGAGCATCTTTCACTGGGTATCTAGATGTCATTGTTGTCGTACAAGAAAATTAGGGATTTTTACTGAAGATGAATTTTTGACCAAAAATCACCTTGGTAAGTGTGCCTTGCCCTAACACATCTTTTGGCAGCTTGAGAAAACTTTTTCCAGTGGCTAGATTCTCTAGAAAGTCAAACCCTAGTTTTGACTGGTACCAGAAAACAAAGAAACAAGAAGTAGCAGTCCAGAATTGCACAGGTCAAGTTTCAAGGGGTAAAACTTGGAATTTTCTGAAACAGTTAACCACAACAAACTCACCTCAGCCCAACCAATCTCCCGGTAAGCTCAGTTTCATTTTTTGAGCACTTTCATTTTCTAGTCATTTTCTTAGCTCCAAGTCAGGATGTCTGCAAGCACCAAGATTGTTGAAAAGATAGAAGGTGTGGAAAATTTCCATTCCTGAAAGTATAGAATTGGACTCATTCTTTAAGAGAGTGACCTTGCAGAATTCATAAAAGAAAATATACTGGAACCCGAAGAAAATTCAGCGAAAGAGAAGTACAAGAAGGATATGATTAAGGCTAAAAGAATAATTGTAGATTCCATTAAACACCACTTGATCCCTCAAGTGTCTTCTAATAATACTCTAAAAGATATGTTTGATTCCCTAACTAGAATGTATGAAGGAAAGAACATCAACCGTAAGATGAACTTGAGAACCCAACTCAAGAATACAAAGATGCAAAAAGGAGAAACAATTCAAGACTATTTCTCTAGGGTTTATCAATTCAAGGAACAGTTAGAGGAAATTGGAGACAAATTATATGAATATGAACTCTTGATGACAACTCTTAATGGTCTCACAAGACCTTGGGATTCCTTCATCCAAACTATTTGTGCAAGAAAAGAGAAACTCCAATTTGACAGTTTATGGGAAGAATGTGTTCAAGAAGAAGCAAGAGTGGCCAACTGAGAAGTCGTCCTATTGAAAGATGAAGATTGATCCCTAGCTACTCATGCTAAGGGTGGAAAGGGAAATTCTCACTTTCAAAATTAGACCCATTTTCATAAAGAGTCTCACTCTCCAAAGAGATTCCAGAAATATCATAAGGGCCAAAGAAATGGAAAAGATTTCTCCTCCTACCATTGTTATCATTGTGATAAGATGGGACACATTTCTAAGAATTGTTCTGCCAAAAGGGAAGAATACAAGAGGAGAAATAAAAAAATACATCATGCACATGCAACCGAATATGATAAGCCACCCAAGAAGTTAGATAAAGAAGAGATTGAAGAATATGTTTTGTTTTTCCGCTCTCTCAGGATCTGTGACACATGGAGAGGATACTTGGCTCATAGATAGTGGTTCCTTTAAGCACATGACAAGTCAGAAGAACACTCTCTCCACCCTTATAGAAAAGGACTCCCCCCAGAAAGTTTCACTTGGAGATTATTATCAGTTCCCTATCAAAGGAATGGGAGAAGCCACCTGCAAACTTGATTCAGGAAATCCAATGAGAATAAAGGATGTACTCTATGTACCAGGTTTGAAAAATAACTTACTTTCTATTTCAGCCATAGATAAGAAAGGTTTTAGGTTTTCTTTCATAAATGGTAAAGTTATTATGTGGTCTAAAGTAAAAACTATAGAAGATGCAGTTGTTATTAGAATAGAAGAAGGTGGTGTGTACAAGTTAAAGGGTCACTCAGATGTAGCTTTGACTCACTCTACTAAAATTCCTTGTGAACTTTGTCATAAAAAACTAGCTCACATAAACTACAGAGACTTACCATATGTAAGCAAGGTAGTTACAGGTTTACCAAAACTAAAGGTTGATCATGAAGGTGTATGCAAGGGATTTGCACAAGGAAAGAACATAAAGAATCTTTTTCCAAAGAGAAACAATAAAGAAGAAGGAATTCTAGAACTTTTCCACTCAGATGTATGTGGTCCAATTCCATCAACCTCTCTAAGAAGGTATGTATACTATGTATCTTTTATTGATTATTACTCTTGTAATACTTGGGTTTATTTATTGAAGTCAAAATATGAAGTACTTGGAAAGTTCAAGGAATTCAAAGCCTTGGTTGAAAACCTCTCCGAAAGAAAAATCAAGATACTCATGTTAGACAATGGAGGAGAGTACACTTCAAATGAATTTGGAAGCTTTTGCAGAGAAGTTTGGATTAAGAGGGAGCTCACCACTCCCTATTATCCTCAACAAAATGGTGTAGTAGAAAGAAATAATAGAACGATTATGGAAGCAGTAAAGACTATGATTCACGATCAAGATCTTCCAATGCACTTATGGGTTGAAACAACAAGAACAACAGTATATGTCCAAAACAGATTATCCCATAGTGCACTTGGATTCAAAACTCCCTAAGAAATGTTCAACAGAGAGAAGCCATAAGTAAGCCATCTCAAAATATTTGGTTGTCCAGTATTTGTACACATTCCAAAAGAAAAGATAACTAAGTTGGATCCTTCAGGAAAGAATGGAATATTTTTTGGATACTATGAGGTCTCTAAGGCCTTTAGAATTTACATACTAGGTTACCATCATATTGAGATCAACAGAGATGTAACCTTTGATGAATATGCAACAATAAAAAAATCAAGGAAATGTTAGCTTGAAGAAGTATATGAAGAAGAACCTATAGCTACAAAAGTTGAAGAACTCGTGAAGGAAGTTATAGTTACCCCTGATGATGAGATTCCAAAAGATCATGATATGATAGAATCTCAAGAACCTCCCCGTATGACAATATCTCATAAGAGAAATCCATCTTGGGAGAAAGAATTTATTCAAGATGTAGAGAAGTATGGTGCCCCAGAAGGAACCATGAGACAAAGTAAGAAGCCTAAGCCATTCTCCAGCGATATGGCCTTGATGTGTGATCTCGTAGAGAAGGAAGCTACTTGCTTTGAAGAAGCCATTTAGAAGAAATAATGGATGAATGCCATGACAAAAGAATACCAGTCCATTATGAAGAATGATGTATGGAAAGTAATTCCCAGACCAAAGAACAAATATGTGGTATCTTCCAAGTGGATATACAAAATAAAACATGCATCAGACAGAAGCATTGAAAAACATAAGGAAATATGTGTGGCTCATGAATTTTCTCAAAAGGAAGGTATTAACTATGAAGAAACACTTTCTATTGTAGCCAGATACACTTCTATCAGAACCATCATAACTCTTGCAACCAAAATGAAGTGGAAGATACACCACATGGATGTGAAAACAAATTTATTAAATGGTGTTATTGAAGAAGAAGTGTATATAGAACAACCATAAGAGTTTTAAGTTGAAGATAGACAGACTCATGTCTGCAGGTTGAAGAAATATTTGTATGGGTTGAAGCAAGCTCCTAGAGATTGGTATGTTAGAATTGATAGTTTCTTGACAAGCTTGGGATTTACCAAATGTAAAGTCGATCCTAACCTTTACTTCAAGGTTATGAATGATGATCCAGTTATATTGTTACTATATGTGGATGATTTATTCTTGACCGGAGAATAAAATCTCATCACAGATTGCAAGAAGAAGCTCATTGTAGAGTTTGAAATGAAAGACCTAGGCCTGATGCAGTATTTCTTAGGTCTTGAAGTTTGGCATAGCCCAGAGAAAATCTTCCTTAACCAAGGGAAGTATGTAGCTGAAACACTGAAGAGATTTGACATGTTGGAATGTAAATCCATGAACACACCCATGGAAATGAATTTGAAGCTCTTGGTTGATACTTCGTCAGAGTTGGTTGATGCTACTCTATACATAAATATTATTGGATTGTTGATGTATCTGACGAATACCAGGCCAAATATATGCTTTGTTGTGAACACATTGAGTCAGTAATTGGTGGA
>SNQJ01S0018283.1:83820-116196 GCA_010110895.2 Picea sitchensis
ATATATATCGAGAAATGTATTCGTGGAAAAATCTCCAATTACTTCTCCATATTTCATGGATGGTAAGCAAGGTAAATCGTTGGCCTTGATTACGGGGCCTCACCTCGGAAGAATCATGAGAGTCAAACCTGTGACCAACAATAAGCATGATAAATTCACACCTGGTTCTAGACCAATTGAGCTCACCCTCAGAGCTATATATATGTTCTTTGTTCCAAATCCACATGACTCAAATCTACAATTGGTGTTTTTTGGTGCACCTGTAGCACACATTTGAAAATTTGTAAGGAGGTCAAAAAAAATAAAAAGAAAAAAGGGTTGGAAAGGTGGTGAATGACATTCTTGTTGTTTTCGACCTATAATTTCTCTCACATTTTTTTCTTTGTTTTTATTTCTTGTATCGAGCTTACACACTTGACGTTTTGGATGTAAATTGAAATGGGTTACACAATCCTATAGTGGTTGTTTAAGACCCACAACCTCTTACCCATTGATCAAAATTGAGCAAATGTATCCTTGGTTATTTAGTTAATAAAGAGTACATACTTTTTCATGGGGAAAACACACACACACACACATACGTAAAGCACACCAACATAGATCCATCTTAAATTGGGATCTTTTAAGCACCGAGAAATTTTCATCTCAATTGTTTTTTGGATCCTTCTTGGTGCTTTATAGATCTTGAGTTAAGATAGATCTATGCTAGTGTTTAGTGTTCAATGAGTGAACATGCTATGCTTAGTTCTCTTAATCTATGTCATGGTTTAATTGATTATGCGTCTATTGTTTCATTTTGTAGAATTTTTTTGTTTTATGTGATTTAAAAAAATGTTTCAACAATTGAGTAACAAGGTTTGATACAAAACAAGGACATCTTCACCAAGCTCAATGTTTAAGGAAAGCCCATAAAAGTTTTTTCAACTAGCTTGAAGAATGAAGATCACTCCTCCCTTGAGGGTGCAACCTTATAAGGGATTCTTATGCATTTAATAATTAATATATTGATGCATTAGTTGGATAGTTAGTTGGAGCATCTCTTTCCAGCTTTGGACTACATGCATGTGCATATAATATTGATTTCCCATTTTTGAGTGATGTGCATCCTTAGAATAGGTTTTTGAACTGGAAAACTATAGGAACCTATAATAAGGGCATTTTCCTAATCAATAAGACTAAGATTTCTTGATCTATTCTAATTTCTAGGTTTTCATGGTTACATCTTGTTTTTTCCCTTCAAATCAGGTCCAACTTTTTGTGCATGTTTTGTTTTGTTTTATCATGCAGCTTGTGCCCTAGAATTTGGTATCAGAGTAGTGAAATATTGGCATGCTCCTTTTCACTTAGGCATTGGGTTTTTGGAGTTCTCCTTCCTACCCCAATGCCTTCTTCACCCTTTTTGGGTTTCTCATCTTCATGTACACTTTGAAGTTTTAGTACTTGGGTTCATTTGAGGTCCGTCCTCCACCCAAACTACCTTTTATCAATTGTTTCTCTCGGACATTGGCTCCACCTAGTGAAATATTGTTTAGCACACCTCTTCTTCTAGATCCTTAGGCTCGACACCCACCTCAATCTAGTCATTTTTGGGGTTATTTTTGGAGGCCACCCCCCCCCCAATAAAAAGCGTTTATCTTATGCTATGACACTCACCTCATCTATTCTTCCACATTTTGATAGCATCCCTCTCCTCAGATCTTAGACACCCCTTTTGTTAGGAACCCTAAACAACGTCATAACTTAGGGTCCCCCCTGCACCTCTTTATATCTCTTACATAACGTCTCTCTCTCAATGGCTCCTCATAACAATTGCTCCTCTAATGAAAAAGAGCCCAGTCTATCCAATGTAGTATAGGAATTGACCAATGCTTTTATTGAATCCCTCATTATTCAACCTAGGGCTTCCACCTCCACTTCCCAGCTAAACACCATAATTTCATTACCTAAATATGGTGTCCAGGAGATGTTTTGGTTTCTTCGATCTGTATCCTCACTTCCTACTTCCAAACCTTCCCAAATATGACAAAATAACAATGCCTTCTTCTTGCAGGGGACCATTTAGAGGGACTTGCTCAAGCCTAGTGGAAATCTCACTGGACTTTTGTTGATATTTATGTGGTGCTCAAGAAAGAACATGTTTATAGTGACTCTCCTACTCATGTCACTGCATGCGACGCATTGTGTCAGGCGTTGAGAATGTTTTTTTATCCTCTGATTTATCTATCTAACTGAATGTGCAAGTGGTTGTAGTTACATCAAGCACCAATCCAAAGAATCCAACAGTTTATTGAGGTATTCACTAAGCTCCACCTCCAACTTCAAATCAAATATCCTAAATAGGTGCCTTTGCTCAAATTCACTTATGTTTTGGTTACTATTTTTTGTAATGAAGTAGCTCTATTTGAGATCACCACTCTAGACCAAGAATTTATCTATGCCCTAGTTGTCAAACACAAATTTGACAAAAAACCTCGCTTGACACCCTTTCTTAATCTTAACCCTAACCCTAACACTAGCTCTATCCCTAATGCCTTCACTTCCCCAAACCCTTATACACCTACATCACACAACACACCTATTGATGCCAACCACCCTACCTCTTCCCATCCTCTACGATTATGCTACTATCATAAAACAAAAACCCATGTTTCTTCTAAATACCGATTCTTACAAAGGAAAGCCATGTTTAAAACCTCATATTATAATAAGCAAACCAATGACTTTGTTACTGCCCCTTCCTCTCTTGAACCATCCCCCCACCTGGAATTGTTTCTCTTCCCAATCCTACTACCACTAACCCTTCCTTACTGCTAATGACAAATGTCAATTCTCCATCATCTATATCTCTCCTCTTCACTTACAATTTCCAAACAAAGAATAAATTAGCCACTATGATCCTCAACAATTGAAGCCAAAATAACATCATCTCTCATAATTTTTTCAATTGCCTACAGCTTCCCACTACCCCACACCCCTCCCCTTATTAGTTGAGATGGGTTCAATAATATCGCCTCGATATTTTAATTAACTGAATGTTGTGCAATCACCTTTTCTATCAGACCCTCCTGGGACATAATCAATTATGGCTCTCCCCTTGATTTCTTTGATTTACTCCTTGAAATCCCCTATAAACATTAACGTATTTCCTTATATGATGCATGCAATGATAATTGCCAACTCTATGTAGATGGAAAATCTATTAAAATCACCTATGCTACCATTCCTCTAGCTTTCCTTGCCACCTCTCATCAAGTTAGTTTGCACAGATGTCTCTCTCTCTCTCTCAAACCTCGCAAGGTCCTATATCATTACCTTGGGGCCATTCTCATTTTCTTCTTCCACCCTCAACCCAGATTCCAATCCCTTAGCTCCAATACAAACATTGATCCTTCCATTTGACGTTATCCCTCCCCATCCCATCGACCCTTATGCCCATGGTGTTGGCAATACCTACATCAATGCAACACATGATACAACTCCTATATTATACATGTCACTAGTTTATTATTTCAATTCAAGGCTGTCAACAACATGCACACATATTAGCGACATTTTTTCAGACATTATTTGGTTCATGCCTTTTTTCTCTTCATGTATCAGGTGCCTCGTATCACAAGTTTCCTATTCCAGTGTAATCTTCCTGACTTGGCTAGTCTAGGAAATGATGCTAATGTGTGTGTAGGATCAATGGTTTGCAACATATAAATGATCACACAAATAACAAATGTGACAAAGACTGCAAAGTTTATATTATGATATCTCTACGGAGTACAAATGTCGAATGCGGATGAATAAAATGAATCACTCGGCTAGATCAAATGACAAAAGGATATTATCTGGAATACAATAAGAAAAATAAAATATAATACCCGATAATAGATGAGTACTGCGGTGTCAATAGATGAGTTGGAACTGTGGCAGCTCGCACGGTAACTGCTGAAAGTTTGGAAAGTTCGCCCTGGTGGCTAAATTTCTCGGAATGGCCTGGAAACTGTCCCAAATGGTGCGCCCTGCTCTAGCTCTTAGTCCTGATGACTGACCGGCCCATCTTCTAGTGTGTCTGGACCCCGGATGGATCCCGTGGGGGAATTCACCCCTCTCTCACTGGAAAAATGTGCCCTAGTGATTCCACCGTCGGAATCGGTTGAGATGTATCTCAAAATGATCGCCTTGGCCTACTGGGAAATGGGTGGGAAGGGTTTCCCTGGATCTGATTTGATGATCGTTCGGGAACCCCGAATGTGTCTTCCAAAAGTGTCGCACTCCCAACTCTATAAAATGCGCCCCAAATGATCCCTTTGTCAGAATCTGATGAGGAACCAGGCAAAAGATGTGCCTTGCCTTCCTCTCGACTGGGTCAGAGGGGAATCTATGAACTCTCCCTGGATGGGACAAGTCGATACACTGAACCTCCTAAGGAGATGCGCCCTCACCCTAAATAAGTGTGCCCTTGTTGTTGGACCCTATGTAACTTTTGTTGAAGAATGATGGAAGACCTGTGTGATCTTCCCGGTGACTAGGGTGTGTCTCGCAACACCGAAATCAGCCAACTAGTGTCTTCCTCCTGGAATCCACTGAACTATCTCTCCTCAGATGTGCCTCTCTCCTCAATGACAAGTCATAATCTGCATAATGATGAATTGTGTCGCTGACCCTTCTCTTATAGATTTTCTAAACCCTAATTCACTGTTGACTTCTAAATTTAGCTCGTCTGTTCTATTTTTAGCTCATAATGGCTTAAAAGTGCTTTTAACCACTTTTAGCTCAATGTCACTTTTCGAACATAACACCTTTGACAGGAGTGACCGTTAGTAACCATGTTTACCCCTTTTCTGGCCCTGGCTATAGTCTAAGGAGGCGGTTTAGACCATTAATCCTCCTCTCTAGAGCTCCTATTTGGAAAGGGACATTACAGTCCTCCCTTCCTGAAATTTCTTTTCCTCAAGCAATACCAATCAAGGGTGTTGCAACACCTGCTTTCTCTCTAAGTAGCATCCTCTACTGGAAGCCTTCTCCATCTGATCAAACACTCTCTGATGACCCTGCTCCTTAGTTTCCGCTCCCAGAACTCCAAAACTTCCTCCGAAACCAGCTCTAACTATCCCTCCTCATCCAATGGGGAAAGCTCCTCTAATGTGCTAATGAATTGTCCCACTGCCTTTTTTAGGCAAGACACATGGAACACATCATGAATCTTTCTCCCCTCTGGAATCTCTAGCTCATAAGAAACCTTGCCTACTCGACGCATGATCCTGTAAGGCCCATAAAATCTGGGCTTGAGCTTCTCGGCCCCACTCTTCTTCAGAGATGATTGTCTGTAAGGTTGGAGTCTCAAGAAAACCAAATCCCCAAACACAAAGCTGCGCTCTATCCTATGCCTGTCCGCACTCATCTTATGTCGGTTATGTGCCATCTACAGGTTCTCTTTCAGCGACTTGAGAACCTCTTGAATCTCTGTGATCCAATCCTTGGCCTTGGGAGCTCTTCTCTCCCTGAAAACCAAGTCTACCAAAGTGGGAGCATCATATCCGTACAATGCTCGAAAGGGTGTCATACCAATGGACATGTGGAAAGTTGTGTTGTAGCAATGCTCTCCTAAATGTAGCCACTTTACCCATGTTCTTTGTTGTCCACCTACGTAGTTCCTCAAATATCCTTCAACCCACTTGTTGACAATATCGGTCTGCCCATCTGTCTGAGGGTGATAGCTAGTGTTGGGCGTCATCTCTGTCCCAACCAACCGAAACAACTCTCTCAAGAATGTTCCCATGAACCGACTATCCCTGTCACTGACAATGTTCCTCGGCAACCCATGAAGTCTGAAGACCTCCCCGAAGAATAGCTCGACTACATGAACTGCGATGTACTATGTCGGTACGACATAGAAGTGAGCAAACTTGGTCAATCTATCGACCACTACATAGATATAGTCCTTACCTTGGACCTTGGGTAGGTCTGTGATGAAGTCCATCGATATACTCTCCCATTTCTGCTCTGGAATGGGGAGTGGTTGAAGTAGCCCTACTGGAAGAGCATGCTCTGAATTGTTTTGCTAGCAAGTCACATACTCACTGACGTGTCTCATAACTTCCTGTTTGAGGCCCTTCAATGAGAACATCTCCCTGATCTGTCTATAGGTTTTGAAAAACCCCTGATGGCCTGCTAATCCACCTCCTTCCACAAATGATACCTACAATTCCATCACTTCTTTCAAATTTCTGACTATTTTTTGGACAAAATTTAAGTAGCAAAAGGTTAAAAAAGTCCAATATTTAGACTACTCACATATTATGTGTTTAATAAAATGTAGAAAACATTCTTGATTGTTTCCACCACCTTCATAAAAGATTTACACATCAAGGACATGTTTACGAGCCTTTAAGTGCTTTTAAAACACCATATCAAAGAAATTTGGAAATGGCTCTGTCGATGAGGAAGGTTGAAAGAAATCATCATTGTAAAAAAAACAACCAATAGATATTCATTAGTGAGGAGTCACACTAGGGTGATGTTAGATTAGATAACGTTACGTTAAAATAATAATAATAATAAAATGGGCTCAATTAAAAAAAAAAAAACTATGTAAGTACATATTTAGATAACAACATATAAATTAAAATTTACATATTAAGAAATTTGATAATTCTCTATGCTTAATAGATCTAAATGAATCTACGTTGGTAAAATTTAATAGCCAATTTGAAAGATATAGATATTCATGTGATTTAAAAGCTCATGAAAAAAGTGGGATGGAAAATCATGTTGAAATTATATAGTTTTTTGAAATGGTATAATTATTTTATTTTTGAATTTATATAATTAAAATTGATCAAATTAATATTTAAAAAAATAATAATAATTAGACCACTCCTAATTTTTCTTTCGTTCATTTTATTAGAATAATTGGAGTAACTAATCGTACTTTACTTTATCCATTGTGAACCCCAAAAAAAGTACCCTAAACGACGGATATGTAAGATATGAAAATATAAGGTCCACGTAAAGCAGGAGAGCACAATCCCCACTCTACCTTGTTAGCATTTGTAAGAGCAGCACGTCCCCACTCCATTATAAGTCGTATAACATTGAACACTGAAGATAATGTGGTTCCCACATTCTACACTACGAATATGTACAAGTTACCATGATAAAAGTACCGTGCTACCAGTTTCTAGGTGTGTCGCGTACGGTTTTGACATCAACTTGATTAGGTGCAAGTGGGTCAACAACTCTTCCATGAGATTGATATTTTAAAACTAATGAATGAAGAAAAAACTATATTGAACTTGAGCACAAACATCCAATAGGTTTGTTACAACAATTACCAATTCCATAGTGGAATTGACAAGCTGTAACTATTGAGATCTAAGGTTTATCTCAAACTTTTGGAAATGATTATTAAAAGGTTTTGGTATAAATCTAAATTCAATATAGCTTATCAGGTAAATAAAATATTCAGTGAAGTGATTGAAGACATGTTATGAATGTGATGGATAAGTTATCCAAGTGGGAAGATTACTTGTATTTAGTAGAATTTTCTTAGAATAATGGATATCAAGACTCACTGAAGATGATTTTATTTGAGGCATTGTCATTGCATGAGAGAAAGTGTAATTCTCTAGTTAGTTGGGACATTCCACCAAACAAACTATTACTTAAGTCATAGTTTCTTAAAGAAATGGAAAATAAAATGGTCAAGATCAAGTAGAATTTAAAGGCAACACAAGACATGCAAAAGAGTTATGCAGATAAAAGTAGACATGCAAAAGAGTTATGCGGATAAAAGTAAAATACCAAGAAAATTTAAAATTGGAGAGCATGTGCTTCTAAAGTGAAACCAAAGAAAAGTTCATTGAAATTGTGGAGATGTAGTAAATTGAGACCCAAATAATGTGTTTCATGTGTCATTGTTATAAAAGTATGTGCATTATCCTAACCATGTCATTAATTGTGATTTGATTCAAGTGAAACTGGCAGGATACTTCCAGGTACAACCAATGTGTATGTTGTATAGAAAGGTCATTGTGCTCAAGAATAGAGTTACAAGGAAGGTAAGGCTCCAATGGACCCATTATAGCCCCGAAGAAGCAATGTGGGAGTTGGAGGATGCAATAAGGGAGGCATGTTTTCATTTGTTTCGACATTTTGATGTTTAAAGTGGTGATATGCACCGAGAAAAGTGAAAAATTGAGAGGAACTAATATGGAACAAGGACGTCTTCACCAAGCTCGACATCCAAGGAAATCCCAAGAATGCCTAGCTAGCCAACTCAACCAACCATCTAATTGGAGAATAAGGGTTGCTCCTCCCTTAAGCACAACCTTGTAGGGACTTCTTATGCATTTAATAATCAATATATTGGTATGTTATTTAGATAGTTTGTTAGAGAATCTCTTCCTAGCTTTGAAGTGCATGCATGTGTATCCATGGCATTTAAAAAATATGTTTCAATTTCAACCAAAAATAAAATATTTCTATGTTCACCTTAACTTAAGTATTTTTATTTTTATATAATGTATAGAGAAACTAATTGAAAGTAAAAAAAAAAATAGTTTTTGGTCGCTTTCCACATTCCTATGTAAGGTAGATGTGTAATTCCTTTCGTGCTTAACATGGAGTTAACACATGACATTAAAAAAATATTAATAACAAAAAATATTTGAATGTCATACATAAAATATTCAATGTCCACCTTAAGTAAATTAGTGGATGATAAATATCCATAAAATCACCATTTGATAAGACATTTGTATATATGTAAAAAAAGACATAACTATTAAATATATGTCCACCACCCAATATTCCACACATTTACATACACATATAAAGCAATTAAAAATAAAAAATATTAAAACTAAAAAGTAGAATATGACACACAAATAATAATACCAATCAATCTATTAAATTAATATAACCACTACATATAAATACAACAAGCTTATCTGAAGATAGATATCACACCAATTGAGATATGAAAATATAAGGTCCACGTAGATTAGGAGTGTTGACTTTTTAACAGAGAGCACAATAAAGTTAAAGCTTACGTGGTTCCAACACATCCCCACTCTATCTTGTTAGCAGTTGTAAGTTGTAACAGCAACACGTCCCCACTCCATCATCCATTCTCGGTTCCACGCCTGGTTTTCACTAGCACTGCTCACTTGCTCAACGTTCCATCTTCCTCTTTTCTCACTATTACTCCTCCACCTTTTCTGACGTGGACGTATTATTACATGTATCACTGTACTTCCCCCCAGCCAAGAGGAGGGGGAAATTAAGCAAAGCTCTAGAGCCCCTCATCTTGTAAGCCGCGCGGTCATATGCGAGCGCAGCTTCCTCGGCCGTAGTGAACGTGCCGAGCCAAACTCTAGCGCCTTTGCGCGCAGAGTCCCTTATCTCCGCCGCAAACTTCCCCCACGGCCGCTGCCTCACGCCCCTGTAATGCCTCCTCACGTTCTTCTTCAGATTCGGCGGCGCGGCTCGCATCTCTTGACGGACATCCGCCTCTCGTTTGACGGAAAAGCCCGTTTCCTTCTCGATCTCCGTCACCGGCTCATCCTTGGGCGTCCATCCCTTGCCGTCAGCCTCCTTGAGAATACCGCACAAAATCATATTTTCCGAATCGTTTTCATCTAACGGGAGCTTCGTCCAGGCAGCGGATAAGCAAGGGCTCAGAGACGGAGCAACGGAATCCTTGAGTCCCCAGTCGACCGGAATATTCTCCCTGTGGAAAGATTCATGTCGAGTAACGGAGACGGAGAGCGAGGGACGGTAAGACTTAACGGCAGGGATCAGAGTTTCCGTCTCCGTTTCCCGTCTGCTGTTATCGACCAAGCCGGCCGCGAGTGCGGTCTGGATGAAGTTTTCTTCTTTGGGATCCCAATTTCCCGTCTTGAAGGACGGAGGTTCGGAGTCGTGAAGTAAATGGCTCCAGATTCGATCCAAGACACTCATTTCTGTGTACTCAACTTCCTGGTTTCCGGTGCTGTTCATTGCCATTTTGTGGACGCGATTAAAATTAACAGCCTCTTTTGATCTTCGTGGAAAGTTTGTTTGGTATTTATAAGATATTTTTGGTGGCAGTTTTCGACAAGAAATATGAGCCGGTTTCGTTGCGTGGTTTCTGGATCTTAGGTGGTCTATTATTCAATTTATTGGAACGAAAGCTACTTCGATGAAGACCTAGTCCACATATAAACACAATCTCCATTTAAACACAATTTGATAAATAATATTTTTTAATATCTCTATTTATAAATATGTTTTAGATAATGAACTAATTTATAATATTGAAAATCTTTTCAACCAATTTCAATTTTTTTAAGAATATATTTGTTATGATGTAAGTTTGGACTTTGACATATTGAACAATTAAAATCACACAAATCATACAATTCAAACTTATGAAACGTATCACTTCTAAATGCCAATCAAGCTCTCTAAACATGTATAGACAAGCTCCACATTCTAATGTATGTGGGGTAAATAAACTCTAGGTGATGTATCCACATTAAAGTTGATGTTCTTGTCTCACATGAATGTTAGCTTCTAGAACAATCTGGTGAACGCTAAACCTAATGTGGTTCCCACATATAGCTACAAGTTGTGAGGATAAAAACCCACTTATATAAGCATCATGTCACATCAAGGTGGTTCTATTCCAGGTGGCAAGTGTATGATGCAAGCGTGTTACATACTTTATTTACAATATTTATTTTAAAACTAATGATGAAAATAAATTGAATGATAGGTATCATTTCTTTGCCCCAAACCTCCGATGAAATTTGATTACATTTTGAGTGGCATTAGCATATTAAATTTGTAGTTTTATTATGAGTAATATTAGCATATTAAGCTGTGTAGAATAGTCGGTGATCTTAAGATATTATGTTATGTGTACTCTTTTTTTTTTCTTCTTCTTTAGAAAGGGTTGATATTAAGGTTTTGATCACAAAACACTTTTCACAAAGAAAGTTGGACACTCGACTTAGTTTCATTATAGAATAAATGGTATCCTAACTTAATAATGTTAATCATAATTTTTATGCATGATGTTTAGGAACTGTACTTTCAAAAGCATATTTTCTCTTATTATTGCTATCTTCTAGATTGGTTAATACCCTTTTCCTTGAAAGAGTACAAGTTTTAATGAGTATCATCTTTGCTATTAACAATTTAATGAGTATCATCTTTGCTATTAACAAACTCAAATCTTGGACATAAAAACCATATTTGTATATCATCTTTGCTATTAACAAATTCAAATCTTGGACATAAAAATCATATTCGTATAATCTAAAACTTAGATTTATAAAAGAAACTTAGATGATGATGAAGAAGAAGAAGAATGTCCATTGAGACTAAATTGGTCTATTGAACCTTAGAATTTTGTTTATGCGCTCAAAAAACATTAAGAAAAGCTTTCCAATATCATCATAGTTTTGTTGAGTTAAAAGATTAGGGAGGTTGGTAGTGTGACAAATATTTTGAAAATGAGATCTAATCTAGGTATAGGCTGGACAATCTAAGAGAAAATGTTTTTCATCTTCAACCTTCTTAGTGTCACAAAGGTAACACACTCTTTCATCCCATGACGTTTTAGGAATTGACCAATGCACAATTTCACTATGGAGCTTGTGAGAATTTGTTCTTATCTTAGCAATGCTTATTTTTTTCTTTACACTTGTCAAAACCGAGAGATAATTTTGATCTTCTAGATTATGGTTGATTACATCTTTATAATACCTTAATTTTATTTTTTCCTCTAACTCTTTATCACACCACATTTTCTCCTTAAATTTTGATTATATTTTTAATAGTATCCTTATTCTGCAAAATGGTGTCTTCCATGATTCCCCAATAACTTAGCCAAGACTGGGCATATTTATGCCATCCTCGCTTGACTCGATGGTGGTTACAATTGGATTCTGAAGCAATTTTAGGAATCCTCTCGTCTTCCATGTTGTTTAACTTGTTCTTATACATTAGGTTTCTAGTCATAGTCGTGCTCTCAATGGGGGACAGGCTTGCCTCTAAGAGGAGGATGGGATAGGGCATATTTTCTTCAATTTTGAGATTATGGGTTATAAAATTCTTTTGTATTTTCTCTATTTTTCTCCAGGATTAGCGAGGGATACTACATCCCCGGACTTCGTAACCATATAGAATAACAAGCGTTACTCAAAGAGGAGTTTCTTCTTATCCCACATATAAATATCGGTCGATTTATCTCATATATCTTATCCAATACACTGAGACTCGGGTCAAACTCAAAACAAAATTGTGTACAAGTCATAAGGCCATTGTAAACTCCATTTATGTATGTTTTAATACATCTACCAAAAGGACTGTAATTTGTACATGGAAATCATAAGTTTGAGCATATGTGCAAGCGTATAGCAAGACAAATGGTTTAGTGGTTAGTAGAAGAGGGAGATGCACTGATTTGGGAGAGGAGCATATGTTTGTGGAGTTATTAGAGAGACCAGGGTAGCATGAACCACATGTCTTTGTTGATGTTGTATTGCGTATTAAACTAGATACTAATGCTCAAGGTTTTCCTAGAGGGGACTCTGAGAACTCTATACTCTTGTTTCTTGGATTGGAGAACTTTATGGGGTGAATTTCTTAAAGGATTATGCAATAGAGAATGAAAATCATTGAATTGGTGTTCTAATGCACTACAAGAAAGAGGTCTATGGATGATTAAAGGATGTTGGAGTGCCTAGGTCCCTTATGGTGTAAGAATTATTTAAGTCAAGAGTATTTTGAGTTGGGTTGAGTGAAACATTGAGAATGGTGGCTTTCCTTCACCCTTAGGGGTGGGATCTACACTGAATGCCTATAAGTGAGAGGTGAATTGCTCTTCTATAACCTATTTGGTGAATAAATTTTGAGAAAATATAAATATTTATCTTTATGTTTGAGTGGTTTATCTTTTTTTCTTCTCTTGATGAAATGCACATCCTGAGAAACTGGACACTTCCTCTCATTTTGAGGGTGGTACCTAGGGGGGAAACCCACTAGGCACTTTCTCTCATTCCAAGGATGGTACCTAGGGTAAATCAGTTGGTTGCAATATTGGCAACCTAACCTGGAGAGGACATCAAGTGAGACCAACAATATTAACAAAGTTAGCCAACCCGATGACTCACCTACCACCTCATGCTTGTAATTCACAACACTTAACCACTTGAGTTAACCCACTAAACTATTTGAGTGTTTTATCTATATTATATATCTATCATTTAATTTTTTAAATTACCTTATTTATATTAATTTTGTTGAGAGAATGATTTGAATCACTAAAAATTATATTACTAAACACACACATCTTGTTAGATATCTATTATGAATTCCATTTATGAAATGTTACAGACATCTTGTTAGATATCTATTATGAATTCTATTTATGAAATGTTATTTTGTGTTTGATTTTCCTTATAAAATTCGTGTTTTGTTATTAGAAACCAGACAAATTCAAAGCGGGGAAAATTAATTGATAAACAAGAATTCAAAACAGGGAAAATTAATTGATAAATAAGAAACAATTTTAATTTAAAGCTCTCATTCGGCAAGGGAAGTCGTGAAGGAGCGTTATTAATCTATCCCAAAGACCATCACCCCCTAGTTATCTTCATTGTTGTGTAAGTTTGGTTTGTTTTATAGTTGTGTTAGTCATGTGATAGTCTTTTCACATACGTTTTTGAATAAAGGTCTGTAGTTTCTGTAAAATTTAGTTATATAGTTTATCAAAAATTGATGGTGAAAATTATCCACTAATTATATAGTGTACCCTCTTCCACTCTTTATTGGATATCACACTATTCACTATCCAATAAACACAGTGACCAATACCAATAATTAATAGTGTGCCTCGTAAATATTACTCACCCAAATCCAAATTCACATGTAAATATGACATCATCATGTACCCTTTATTTACCTTCGTTCCTAAAGACTTACCTTCATTCCTAAAGACTTAAGAATAGGGACTTACTTAATAGTACGGTACTTTATACTTTCAATGCACTACCGTCTCATTCATTCACATATGTCCACCACAACGCCTAAAGTTGCTAATCACATATGCCCCACAACCATGAAAGTTAAATTCCACAATCCATTCCACGTTGTGACAAGCAGCAAGTTGTTAGGAAAGAAACCCCACATATCAGATTCGCAAAGGCATCTTTGCATACAAAATTGTGTAGCCGTCCCACATTAAAGTTGAAGTTCCAGTCGTTGTACATATCCGCAATCTACATTGTTAGAGTTGAGAGGTTATCAAATTTGTAAAAGGAAAATCAAGGAAACGTTCTTTCTTGTTTACTTTTATGATATTTAAATGGAATATAGTGTTTTTTTTTTTATTATAAAATGTCTGAGCGAAATGATTTCACAAGCGTACTTTTCTTCTTTACTTTTACTATATTTAAATGGAATATAATGCTTTATTTTGATTATAAAATGCATTTTTGAGTGAAATGATTTAACCTATGAAGTAGTGAGAAGTTACGAAATGAGATTCATAAAAAATATCATGGAGTAAAAACTCCTTCTCTATTTTGATATTTGCCTTTTTTTTCTCAATAAGTATAAAGTTTTTATTTTTATTTTTAGTATAGTTTATAAGTTTTCATTTGTGGTTATTATGTACAAACATCAATATAATTTTTTTTAATAGTATTTATAATTCATTATCAATATAGATAATGAAAAATAATGTGAATTAATATAGTAATGAATGAATTAATTATTAATGAAAAAGGTTAAATATTTTTGGATACTCCACTCATCATGAGAGAAAAAAAAAAGTTGAAATGATATTAGAAAAGAGTCTTTGAGTGGATATTAATAGGGTTGAAATTTAAGGATAACAACTAAAAGAAAAAGGTTAAAGAAAATAAAGTTTAAGAAATATAATTTGCTAACAACATGGCTATAAATAAGGAGATGGGTAAAAAGGTTAAAAAAAGGAGATGGGTAAAAGTAAAAAACGTAAAAAAGAAAATAACATTAGAGCTAAAATAAATAAAATAATTTTTAAATAGAAGGCTAATGATCAATGAATAGTCGCTTAGATTGACTAATTTTGTAGTCATCTTCCTGATTAGAATTATTAGGATGTTTTTGAATTTCCAATGCTTCATTAATGATACGAGAGGAGTAATAGGGTCCTGGAGCTAGAATTTTAGTTTGGTCATAGTAAATAAAATGATCAGATTTGTAGGAGTGTTCGACGACAACTGACTTAGAGATGCGACTATCGAAGGTGTCTGCTATATGTTCTTTGAGAAGAGATTTAAATGATCTACCAGTTTGGCTTATGTATGATTTGTCACAGAAGAAGGGAATTATGTAAACTCCTTTGCTGAGCATGGGATCAAATTTATCCTTACTTGTTCTCAATAATTGTTTAAGGGTTTTATGGCGTTTAAAGAGAGTTTTAATATTATTTTTGGCCAAAATCTTAGAGATATGATATGTAGTATCTTGGATATAGGGAAGAGAAATGAGACCTAAGGGTGGGGAAGAGGAATGAGAGTTCTTAGATTTAGAATGGTAGGATGAGTGAAAGGCCTTGTTGATTTGGAAAGTTGAATAACCATTGGCCACAAGGGTTTTATTTAGGTGGGATTTTTCTTTCACAAGGAAATGAGAATCGAAAATTTGAATGGCTTGAGTAATGAGAGTTTCAAGAATGGATGATTTTTGGGCAGGGTGATGGTGAGAATGGGCATGAAGGTATTAGTCGATGTGAGTCTTTTTCCAATGTTAATAATTGATATATGCAATCCCATCAATAGAAAATATTTTTTGTCGAATTTCAAACAAAAAATATCGATTTCCTTTCCATTATTTTGAGAATCAAGAAAATATCAAATTCAAAGAATGTATAAACTATGAGAATTATAAACTAACATAAATTCATCTTAACTCTGACTCTATTAACATAAAAAAAGATAAAAAAATGTTGAAGTACAAACCTTTACAAGGGATCTAAGACATTGACCATCAAAACATTTGACACACTAACATAAGAACCCCAAGAAGTTAATATATATGTACATATAAGCTCAACTTGAAATGTTGACTTTATAATGGACCCGCTACATTAAAGTTGAAGTTGGCGAGGTACCATGACCATCGCATGTTGTTTGCACTTGTATCACAATAATGTATGGCTACACATAAATGTGAATGTCGAAGATAATGTGGTTCCCACATTACAAGTTCTGGTGATAAAAGACTTAGAAAACCACCATGCACAAAAAAATTCTACATCTTTTTATTTCTCAATCAAACATATATTTATACATGAAGTTTTCCCTCAACAACATAACAAACTCATGAGGGAATCTCTCAACCACACACACATAAATAAGATTTGATAGTTGGAGAAGATCTTCCCACAACCAACTAGATCTAGAAAACCCAAATCAATCTCTAAGTAAGCATTAATTCTAACACCCTCCCTTAATGCTTACATCACAAATAACAATATTGAAATAACATAAAAGTATTTTTAAACTTTGATCTTTGTCTAATCCGATCTTCATCAACATTTCTACTCACTCTGAAATCTCATAGATTACGCTCTTTATCAACCATCAAATTTGACCTACCACTTGATCAATTAATTAAGATACAATTGCTTCTGACCATCAATGATGTATTTGTAGGACCGACGATTCATGACATACCCTGAAGAATAGTCTAGATACTAAATCATTCTATTGACATACTTCTATATGTCAAAGTCCATGTGTTATCGGTGTATTCGTCAATTATCTAGGGAAGCAGTCTAGATACTGAAAATATCCAACAATCAATCATACAACTTGACCTTTTTCACATACACAAACACACAAAGATAACCTGTAATCGTTGTTCTTGGAGCACCGAAGGGCAACAAGAAACACCAGCTAAAACTATGTTACTCTGCTCTATGAGTGGTCTTAGATCAAATCATTTTACAAATACAAGATAATGCTACTCACTCTACTATGAAAATACAAATACATTGACACACAACAATACAACAAAGATTGTTGTCATATGCTCATAGCACCCAACACTAATTCCACACAAACACGCAGTATCGTCCATTATGCAATAATCTCACTGAGAAACAAATTGACATGGGTTGAAAACATAATCAAATCTCCAAAAATGTGAACTTTCTCTTAACCCTCACACCTTCCGCCCAAAACTCATAACTCTTCACATATGTATGAAGGGTTTGATCTTTTTATAACTCCAAAGTTAATCCAACAATCTATATTATAAATTAGTAAAATCCCCATCACTAATTTATTTTAATATTAATAAAGCAGACGATTGACATTATGCTACTACTTTGGAGTTTAGTCTAAAATCGTTGAATATTAGCTAGTTATGAACATGCCTCCATGAGCTTGACATGCACTACATGGAATTTCATAATCTGGATTCGTATTGTTATGATCTTCACAACTTTCATCAGCTATAACAAAATCTGCTTACCCACGTGATCGGAAGGTTGAACCCTCACCAAGAAATCTTTCCAGATCTCAAAGATCTATGAGTGATTACAATCATAGTTTGTTGGATCTGAAGGTTGCATATTAACACACACAACGACACACTCTTGTAGAAATCACTCACACAAAAAATAATGTATTCTCACCCACAAACTCACAGTGAAAACTATATACTCTCACAAGTTCCTAGGCACTCCTGTGAGGGAGTTGCACCCAAAGCTCCTAGCTCTAATACCAACTTAGGAAACCAACATGCACAAAATAATTCTACATCTTTTTACTCAATCAATCAAATATTTATCAATCAAATATTTATACATGAAGTTTTTCCACAACAACATAGCAAACTCATGAGGGAATATCTCAACCACACACACATAAATAATATCTGATAGTTAGAGAAGATCTTCCCACAACCAACTAGATCTAGCAAACCCAAACCAATCTCTAAGTAAGCATTAATTCTAACAAAAAGTACAGTGCTATTAGATTTAAATTCTAGAGGAATTATGTATTGATCTAACATTGAATTTATTAGTTTCCACTGCTCTTTGGCACTTGCAACTTGGCCAACAACGTTATCTAGAAGATTAATATTTAAAATCTCGAGATTGAAAAAAAGCTATACTCAACTATAGGTACCCTCAACTTTGACCCACGTGATTTTTTACTATAGGTCCCCTTCAAATTTGACTATAGGTATCCTCGGTCGCTTCATGAAGTGAGCTAAGTTTTATGATTTAATTAAATGACTTTTAATCACTTGCTTGTTGACTTGTCATTCACTTGTGATTCAAAATTATATATATATATATATATATTCATGGAGTGAGCTAAGTTTTATGATTTAATTAAATGACTTTTAATCACTTGCTTGTTGACTTGTCATTCACTTGTGATTCAAAATTATATATATATTCCATGTGGATCACGACACCAGATATCGGTAATCGCTACGTGCTTTGTTGGGTATGTGATATATTATTTGCATGTGTGCGTCGGGCACTGCCCGAGGGGGGTCTTAGGGAGGTCAGGATTGGCCCCCTTGATAGGCGAAGCCTTCAGCGAAGGGATTCTCCCGGAGCCGACAAGGTTTAAGACAACACCCTGCTATTTTTTAGAGGGGGTAGTTTTCCCTATTTTTAGTTGTTTTCACTATTTTTAGCGGTTTTATAAACTAATCCTAGATTAAGGGATTAGGGTTTTGGTAGCTATGGAATACCTAAAATATTGTATATATTGTATTGTGAATGGTGAAATTAATCCAATGAAGAGTTGAAATGTGCGGCACCAAGGAAGACTAGTTTTCTCTCGGTTAAGTGTTTCCACTATAAATCTCTATATACTATGTGTATGAGCCATTGTTTGATTTCTATTTTTCTTAAGAATTTGTATGCATATCTTTACTTCATAGGTTTAAAGCGTACATGTTTTTCATAGGTATATTTCAATTCATGACAGACCACTACAAAGTTGAGTTTGTGCCGGATGGCAACTTTTTTTTGCTACATAGGCCCTCCCTAAAATCCCTCCACTATTTATGGTAAAAGTGTGTTGGAGCTGGAGAGAAGAAGATACAAGATCATAAGTTCTTGATGTTATGAGTCTCTATAGGTTACTCTATTATTATTTTGTTGATGTACTCTAAATTGTTGGTGTTACATTGACTTTTATGATTTTGTCCTAAAACAGGAATCCATGATGGTGGATGATATCAGGCAATGATCCGGACAAGATCAAGAGATGGTGAGGATAAATTTAAAGTTACATTTCATGTTCGTAGCTATTTTTTCTAATTTTGATATAGCGTTGATCTTATTTTATTTTGACACCCTCTATTATCAATAGGTAATCGATGATGAGCCCGCCTTGGTTATGATGTCGCCCGGGTGGAGCCAGGGAAGGGAGCCGAGAAAATAGATCTAGGAGAGATAGTCATACATTCTTAGCACAACTTGCCACATATTAAAAGAAACAAAATCCATGGAATGTACATCTCACCATAGGATGTGCAGGAGACAAGTAGCGACAAGTGGGTGGAGTGGTACAAGGATATGGCAATGGGAACCATTGCCTCTAGCAAGCAAACTCACACCGCCGCTCTCTTTAGTGGCTTCAACAAGTTATTGTGATTGTATTCTCGTACCCCGAAGAAGCATAATACATTTAAAGTCCATGGGGACAGGGAATAGTACTTTTTATTATTTCTTGTGATCATCTCACATGAAGTTTCCTTTTTTGTTATTTCTTGTTATCATGTCAGAGGATATTCCTGGAATGGGGTCCTTTTTATTATTTATTGTCATCATCTCATAGGAGGTTTCCCATAATGGGTTCCTCTGCAAGACTTCCAAACAAACACTGTACTAATGTTATTTGTACAATTTCTATATATAATAGAGAATTTTGACATTATGCCTATGTTTGTTTTGTTTTTGGAAATGTTATAGTTTCTTAACTTGTATTCCATGTTTACATAGTTAATCATCCTTACCTACATAGATCCGCATTCATTATAAATGGTTTCATGTTATGTGATACTTCCATCATTTGCTTTATTTATTTCAACAAAAGGTTCTCATTTCTTATAAATATTTTATCTAAGCTTCTAGGCAATGATGTATATTAATTTCAAGAAAAAAAGAAGTTGATGCATTTTTATTGTTATATTAATATTAAGAATTTATTTTTTTTGCATATGCTTGTTTTCTTTTCACGAGGCTTTATTAACAAGGGATTTGAAGGATGACACAACTTGTATTGCAGTTGACATTATTCCAGTGAATCATTATGCTCCTATTTCATTTTCTTCTAAGAAGTAAAATAAGCTAAGATCACTTATATTTAGGAAAAGGTTTCAAGATTCAATGAATAAATTAACCAACAAGTTGTCTACAATTGGAATTGTTGAATAAATCTTTGAAGAAGGGTCAACGATGCTTTTTGAAAGATTGGTACTTGAATTAGAAGTTGAACTAGTTGATCTAGCCATTGAAGCACGAGATTAAAAAGTGAGTTTATATCTAAGCTTTGTGATCAAGATGTATTTGTTTATCCAACATTAGTAGCACAAGCATAGGTAGAGGTAGAAGCATTTTACTAAGCAGTGGACCCAACACTAGTGGATGTAGAGTTAATTTTTTTAGCAAGACCAATAGCATAAGCCATTTATTTTATTGCTTAAGCAATTCAATACCTGGCGCCAGTAGCATAGCCTACAACAACATACCTAGTAACATATCCAATATCACCATCAATAACATTGGTAGAACCATCAGTAGCAAAGACAAAGACATAACTTGTTGGGACATAAGCAAAGCCATAAGCTAGGGAAGAAGCATCAAAGGTAGTATACGTTGTTTTAGCATCTAAGCTATCAATAGCATAACTAGAAGAACCAATATAAGAATAGTCTAGAACACCTAGAGCAAAGACAAAGACTAGGGATGCAAGAGTAACAATTATAGGTTCAAACTAAGATGTTGATCTGGGTGATTCACTTGGTTCAGTGGAACTGGTTAATTTGGCATTATTGACTATAGTGATGCTAGTGTTATTGTTTTCTTTTGTTGTCATGCTAGTTTAAGTCATAGTTTTTTTTTCTATCATGCTTTATCTAAACAATTCAAATTGTCATCTAGTTTATTTTCATTGTTAGGTTAGTGAAGTTATAATTTGTTTTTGTTTGGTATGTTTGTTATAGTGAGCATAACACAAGTATCTCACATTACTAAACCTATCAACATATATCTCGCTATAACAATAGTGTGCTAACCATGACTTGCATTAGCCACAAAAATAACTAAGTATACTTACTTGAAATATTGCAAGAAATATGCAAGGGTTATGCATTCCCTAGATTATTTGGATTTATGCCAACCTTGTACACAACCCTTATTTTTTTTTTTGACACAGTAAGTAGATCCATTTCATAGTTTGGATGGCTCAACTCCATCGTGTTGATGTCCTCAAGATGATCAAAGGGAATACCAATAGTTTAAACATGATCGTGCTTGCACTAAAATAACTCCCATGTCAAGTTTGTGAAATCAAAGGAACCTTTGTGGAGTTCTTGTGGCGTAATTCCAACGACTTTTGTAGGAGTTAACTCAAGTGGTTGTCTGGGCATGAGTAATGTTGCAAACAAATCCTATTGCACACAGAGTTGATATGCAAGAAGAGTTGTTATTTCTAATTTTGTCACAATGATAATTCGAACATTGTCCGTTGAACACTGATACTGAGAAAACAAGTATTCTTATTTGACTTGATATAACTATTTAAGATAGAACCGGATGCATTGGACAACTATCTCAAACTTAATTTTTCAATTTGCTAACATTATGAAACTAGTTTATTCTTTGGGCAATTATATGAAAAAAGTCGTCCATTCTTATGGACCTTTGAAATGTTTCCACTTATGTGAAGTTACTATAGACGTTCAGAAGTTTTATGGTTCCTCTCATGGATGCATTTATAGCCTTACAATGAGGGTATTGACTGGTTATTTAAATAAAATTACAGGGATGGGTAAGAGGGCGCAACATCACTTGGACTATACTCAATTATAATATGCAGTGCTTGATGCAACTACCCTAATTTTTGTACTAAAGTGACTAAGCAAATTGTTGGACATAGAAGTTGTGAAATCCTTGAGAGTGAAAAGCATCATGAAAGAGAAATCCAAAATCAGAAGCTGTGATAGGTGATATGCAATCTTATCCATTTCATTGATGCATAACGATCAATGCAGTTTTAGTTATGGGTAAAAGAATGAATTTGGGTTAATGTTTTGTGACAACATGTTATCCAAACATGTATTAGGAGACTCCAAACATTCATGAAAAGATTCATGAAACGTTTATGGAAAATATGTGAAACAGTACTACAATCTATGAACTCATTCATTTAAAAAAAAACTATGTCAAAATTTAATAATTAACAACGAGAAAATTAAAGTCACTCGACAAGAGTGTTTGGAGTATTTTCTAAAAAAAATGTAAAGTACTTACCCAGATACATGTTTTTACCCTTACAAAATAATTCTTGAGTGATTACATATTTAAAATTGCATCCATTTAAAATTGTCTTATAACTAAAGCTATGATAGGTGATGTCCAATGTAATCAATTGATCCATTATTCAGCGTCTTCTAGCCAATTGGATTGTCATATTGTTCTCTCTAGCTTATGTCAAAGGAGTGTTCAATCTCACCTATTTACAGACATCAATCAACCATCAATATTAAGATCCCTGTACTTTTCCGTCAATCAACCACCTACACTCTGCCATCAATCAACCACCTATGCTCTATTGTTCTCTAACCTATGATAAAGGAGTGTTCAATCTCACCTATTCACATACATGAATCAACCATTGGAATTAAGATCCCTATACTCTTTCGTCAATCAACCACCTACACTCTCACCTATTCACAACCATCAATATTAAGATCCCTATACTCTTTCGTCAATCAACCACCTACACTCTCACCTATTCACACACATGAATCAACCATTAGTATTAAGATCCCTATACTCTTTCGTCAATCAACCACCACTCCCACCTATTCACAACCATCAATATTAAGATCCCTATACTCTTTCGTCAATCATCCACCTACACTCTCACTTATTCACACACATGAATCAACCATTAATATTAAGATCCCTATACTCTTTTGTCAATCAACCACCTACACTCTCACCTATTCACAACCATCAATATTATGATCCCTATACTCTTTCATCAATCAACCATCTACACTTTCACCTATTCACACACATGAATCAACCATTAATATTAAAATCCCTATACTCTTTTGTCAATCAGCCACCTACACTCGGCCATCAATCAATCAAGCACCTATGCTCTACCATGAATTGGCGATCAAAATTAAGCCTCATATTCATTCGTAATCGTAGCATCGGCATCAAGTAAAAATAGTCTCAAAGAACGTGGTGTCTACAAGGATCCGCGCAATCATGCCAACGTGATACCAAAGAGGTGGGTGCCAACTAAGAGGCCTAGTTGGCAACCATCGGGGACAAGGAAAAATCCTTGTTCGGCTTATACCATAAACTTTTTTCATGAAGATATCAAAATGCTTCTTTACATTAAATGAATTAATGTAAAAATAATTTTGAAAGGGATTATTCTAAAAACAACTTTATTTTCGAAACAATTATTTGAAAAGTAAATTAATAAGAAACTACTTTGAAGACGTCATAGTGGATAATGTTCGCCATAAAAAGCCTTATAAGATTTTCAAAGACATTATTGAGTTGGTCCATATTAATGTTAGGTTGTAGTTCTATTTTATTTATTTATTTATTTTTAGTTTAATTTTGTTTAAAGTTAGAAATTATTGGATTTGTATATTTGAGTAGCTATATTTATATAATTGATTTGARTAGTTAGTTTTATATAATTCAAGTGTTTTTTAATAAGATGAATTTATTTCTAAATTTAAAAATGYAATTTAAATAACATAAAATTTTGATTTAGTAAACGAAATTTAACATAAATGTACTAAATTTAAAACCAAATCTATGAGATGTGGAGRGGAAAAAAAATCATCSAAACTATGTCAATGCTACGTGGTGATGTTAATTTCATGGACCATACCCAACACATTTTGTTGATATCTTCCACTYTCACTGGACATTGCCTATCATGTCACATTTTCCTGCTCAAATTAATCTCCGCCTTTTCTAAAATAAACTTATTATTACATGTATCACATATGTTTAACTTTTCCTTTCCTTTCCTCTCATTACATGTACAATCTGAGTGGGTCTAATGGTTAAGAACATGTGTTTCCTCCTAAGAGGTCACAAGTTCAAATCCAAAAGAGAGGAGGATAGGATAGGGTATATATACCTCTGTAAACTTTATCAATCAAATCACTGGATCTCATACACCAATTTAATATGACTTGACTATAACCTTAAAAATAAATTATTATTATTATTATAACATATATTATATTAAATATAACATATGTTATATAATATAACACATCTTGTTAATATCTTACACTCTCACTCGACATTGACTATCCGACTGCACTTCATGCTCACGTTCCCTCTTCCTACTCAAATTACTCTCAACCTTTTCTAAAGTGGACGTATTATTACATGCATCACTGTACTCCTCCCCAACCTGGAGCGGGAAATTAAGCAAAGCTCTAGAGCCCCTCATCTTGTAAGCCGCACGGTCATATGCGAGCGCAGCTTCCTTGGCCGTAGTGAAGGTGCCGAGCCAAACTCGAGCGCCCTTGCGCGCAGAGTCCCTTATCTCCGCCGCAAACTTCCCCCATGGCCGCTGCCTTACGCCCCTGTAATGCCTCCCCAGGTTCTTCTTCAGATTCGGCGGCGCAGCTCCCGTCTCTCGTCTGACGGAAAAGCCCGCATCCTTCTTGATCTCCGTCACCGGCTCTTCCATGGGCGTTCGGGCAATCCATCCCTTGTGAGCTGCCTCGTTGAGAACACCGTACAAAATCATGTTTTCCGAATCGTTTTCACCTAACGGGAGCTTCGTCCGGGCAGCTGATAAACAAGGGCTCATAGACGGAGCGACCGAATTCTTGAGTCCCCAGTCGACCGGAATATTCTCCCTGTGGTAAAATTCATGTCGAGTAACGGAGAGGGAGAGCGAGGGACGGGAGGACTTAACGGCGGGTATCAGGGTTTCCGTCTCCGTTTCCCGTCTGCTGTTATCGACCAAGTCGACCGCGAGTGCGGTCTGGATGAATTTTTCTTCTTCGGGGCGACAATTCTTTATTGTATCAGACCTCCAATTTCCCGTCTTGAAGGACGAGGGTTCAAAGTCGTCGAGTAAATGGCTCCGGATTCGATCCAAGACACTCATTTCTGTGTACTTAACTTCCTGGTTTCCGCTGTTCATCGCCATTTAGTGGAAGCGATTAAAATGAACAGCCTCTTTTGAGGCCTCCGTGGAAAGTTTGTTTGGTATTTATAGGAGAATTTTGGTGCTAGTTTTCGACAAGAAATATTAAGGCAATTGCCATTTCGGAAGGTGTGGTCGAAACTTCGTAGTAAAAGTCACTCTCGAAACCTAGATTTTTCGTTTCGTGGTTATTGGATCGCAGCTGCTGTATTATTCCACTAGCACAGTCACAAGTCACTCGTGGCTGGTGAATGCTGAAGAGTCTTGGGCATTAAATAAAATAATAGCAGAACCCTGTGCATTAATCATTCTGAGGTGGCAATCACCTAGCCACCATAGTAAATTTTAAATATGATCAAGTAAAAGTAAAAAAATAAACATGTAAACTATGTCTTTATAATAGTGAGGAAGTTAGTGGTTGAAATCACAACCATTGATTTATTGGGACAACTAAGAATATTCCAACAATATTTAATTTTGTCCATACAAAACTGCCCATTGTCAAGTAGATGTAGACCTTTCGATGTAATTATTGAAATAAAAGCTACTTCGACCCTGGTCCACATATATCTATAAAATTAAAATTGTGGCAATTAGAAGTTTTGCTAGTGGGATAGCTTAAAAAGTCTACAAATTTAATTAAATGAATTATTTTTATGTTAATAAATTAAATTTATTTATTTGTAATTTTATTAATCAATTTTAAAATTTAATTATATACTTAAATCTTTAATTATAAAACTTGTAACACTCAATTTTTCTCTAATTTTATATGCAATCAACAATTAGTTTGATATATATATATATAAACAATTAGACATTGAGATTTAAATTTAATCAATAGACATTATATATATAAACAATTAGACATTGAGATTTAAATTTAATCAATAGACATTGAGATTTAAATTTAGCTTATCATTACATCTATAAACGTTTTTTTATTAAAATAAAAATAAAAAATAATATTTAATAATAAAACATAATTTGATGAATAATATTTTTTAATATCTCTATTTATAATTATCTAATAGATAATGTACAAATATCTTTATTTATAAATATATTTTATTTAATTTTCATTGAATTGAATTATGATGAATAATATCTGCCTTGTAACATAGTATTGAATATTGTAATGAATGGTGTATAAATAATAAAATTTAAAAGTAATTTAAATCTAAAAAATAGTATGTTAATGTTGGTGTATTATTTATATTTTTATTATGATTAACATTAATATATCTAATGTAAATTTAGACAAAATTTTTATTTCTTATCGTTTAAATTGCATTTATAAATGTATAAATAAATTCAACTTAATTTTACTAATTCAACATGATTTCACTAATTTTAATTATATATAAATTTTAAACCTATATAACCTTCACTTAAAATTTAGAGTCCATAAAAACCACTTAAAATTTAGAGTCCATAAAAACCACATTGACACATTCCCACCCCACGTTGTTAGTAGTGGTAACACATTAATGTATGCTTCTAGAAAGCTTTGAACGTTGAAGATAACGTGGGAAAAAAACACCGTGCTATCGGATTTGGATTACCGATCTAACATCAACATGATTAGGTTGGGATTTCACTAATTTTAATTATATATAAATTTTAAACCTATATAACCTTCACTTAAAATTTAGAGTCCATAAAAACCACTTAAAATTTAGAGTCCATAAAAACCACATTGACACATTCCCACCCCACGTTGTTAGTAGTGGTAACACATTAATGTATGCTTCTAGAAAGCTTTGAACGTTGAAGATAACGTGGGAAAAAAACACCGTGCTATCGGATTTGGATTACCGATCTAACATCAACATGATTAGGTTGGTTGGCACTCGCAACTTGGCTAACATATGTAGTGGGCCAACGACGTTATCTAGAAGATTAATATTTTAAAAGTAGAGATTGATTCAACTATAGAAACCCTCAACTTTGACCCACGTGATTTTTTACGATAATTCTCAAGTCAAGTTCCTCGGCCGTGGCTTCATGAACTGAGCTTAAGTCTTATGGTATAATTAAATGACTTAGCTCGAGGGACGGAGGACTTAACGGCGGGTATCAGGGTTAACAAGCAAGTATATATATTATATATATGGCTTTGAGTTACATCATGAATATAGTCGAGTCATGAATCCACTCGGGAGTTAAATAATAAACTTATAATATTTAAACCGAGAATAGTGCCAATAATTCTATTATCTACAAACAAAGAGATTAGTTTTTCGGAAAATGCAATAGTGCAAATCTCTTGAAATGACAAACCAATTTTATTATTGCAATATTTCTCAAATCTTCGTGCCACGAGTTGGGTTAAGATATCATTTTCAAATTTTGCATGACTTAGTCTTAACATAATTTCTTACTAGTATATTTATCTTTGAACATTATGTATTTTAAATTAAGTACATTTTTATACAAAGATTATTTGTAAAAAAATTATGATGTTTTTTTTCTTGCATTGTTTCACTGTTTTATGTTTTGGTCTTTTTTGTTGACGGCAATATAAGTATAGATGGAATCATATTTTGTTTGTTTGTTTTTAAATTATATTTTTGAATGCATAAATGGATTTAACGTGTTGAAAAACTCTCGCGTCATTCGAATTAAACATACTTAACCACTTAAATATGTAGATCCAACATTTTTTGGTGAGATTTCGGGAAAAATTAAACAAAAAAATCCTCGGAAAAGGGCCAAAATGTAGAACGTTTAGACTACGACATTGAGTAATGTCAAAGGTAATTTAGCACGAGGTTATACTATCTAGGATATAGCTTGTCCCTGATAGGTGCTAGCTAAGCTTGGAAGTTGGTGCTCGCCTTATTGCAATGCATCGAGACTCCCATCCATCCATGTTGGCACCCTTTCTCTACAACTGCTCCACTACTCCTACGACCAATAAGATCCCAATCAACTCAATTTCAATGTCACAACCCGGTAGTTGTCACACTGTGTTGTCGCACTACTAACACTACAAAATTATGAATGTAGACTGTCATCCGTCAAGTGTCAACCATGCTACTCCAATCACCTCAAAAACCTACATTCAGTCACTTCACAAGCCTTTCCATTACTACCCATGATCGTCAAGGATTTGGGTCGTTTAGTAGATTTTATTTTGAATTGTGTCTCCTCCCCTTGGCATTGTTTTCCCTTTCCATCATAGAGATCGACTTTGGTTTGTCCTGTCTGCAACCTTTCTCCTCTCACAAAGTTCGGCTCTGGTTTGTCCTATCTACAACCTCACCCCTCTTGCAAAGTTTAACTCTAGTCTGTCGCATCTGCTACCTCACCTCTATCAGAGTGATTGAATCTGGTCCCATCGTCATCCTTAGCTATGGTCCTATCGTCATCCTTAGCTCTGGTCTTGTCGACAACCTCTTCTTTGGTCCCAAAGTTATCCTTTTTCTTTGGGTTGTTTCTTGGATTCTCTCATAGATTTTGGCTTTGGTCCAATATCCCATTTGCAACCTCACCCCTCTCATAGAGTTTGGCTCTGAAACCATTGATATCCTCAACTATGGTCCCATCAACAACCTCTACTATGGTCCTAGATTTATCCTTTTCCTTTGCGTTGTTTCGTGGAATTTATTTTGAATTCCCATCCTGTTTGCAACCTCATCCATCTACAATCAAGTTCAACTCTAGTCCTATTGGAAACCTTGACTCCAGTCCCATCCTACGTTAACCCGACCCATGCTAGCTTAGTAAGTTTTCTTGCAATTCTTCAAATTTAGAAATTCATTTTTTCTAGAGATTTGGAATAATTATTTTTCATTTATAAAGAGAGAATATTTATTGAGATGAATATTTATTTAATTATTTTCGAATGGTGGCAAAACCTATCATAATTCAATTGTCAACTAATAGTGAGGATAACCATTACTAACTACTATCTGCATATTGACTTGTCACAATTATTCAAGGAAACCCACGCCACCTAAAATGAATTCATATTGACTTGTCGCAACTATTCAAGGAAACCCACACCACCTAAAATGAACGCATATTGACTTGTCACAACTATTCAAGGAAACCCACACCACATGAAATGACTTGTTGGTAGTCCATAAAGGGACAAATTTCCACTCCTCCCAGATACCTCTGACTCTCGAAATGTTAACTTGTTTCCTTAAGTCCAAATAAGACGAAATCTAAACCAATTAAAAATACTGTTAAGTTTTATTCCATGATCACATTTAATTTTATTAATACATATATTAATAATAATTACAATTAGAACAAGTGTTGCATGGCAGCATAGTCCCTGCCAGGCTAGACGCGGAGTAAACGCGTGGGTAGCAAGTTGCAGTACACGTGGTATTCCTGAATTAGTTTTATTTGAAATTGATCAAAAATTATTAATGTTTGGTACATAAACAATGTAGCCCGACAATTACGGAGTGGCGTGTAGGTGAAGTCGCGGGTTCATTTTATTTAATAGTTATGTCATATACAATTTGCAGTGAACAATTCCGTCATATACATGAGACTGAGTAATTTATAGAATATTATAACATTGCATGAATATTTTGATGTCGAGGGTGTTCGGTGATATACTTTTTGCACCAAACAGTTCCGTGATATACATTTAACGATTCCGTCATATACATGAGACAGTAATTTATAGAATATTATAACATTGTATGAACTGATCTGCCCTGAGGGGAAACCAGCTCATCCACCCGAACCGCTTCATAACTGAAGTGTAGACTGTTACTAACGCAAAAAGAGTTCAAAACTGTGGCTCGTAAGGGTGGTCGTTACAACTGTGGAAAGTGTAGACAACATAACTATAGTAACCATGGACAAATGCATGAAAGGTTGACATGCAGATGACAAAATAACAGAGGAAAAAAATAGATAGATCACCAGTATGGGTTGTAGTGTCGCGACGGGGCCATGCAGAAGGCGAAAAATTTCATCTTGCCAGGAGGAGGCGGCTCTTCATCGACTGGTGTCCGATTCAGTTGCATGGTGTCTTCTGTTTGTGATGGCACATGCTCTTTCTTCTGTTCCAGTGCCAACACTGGTGCGGAGGTTACTGTTGGTTGGGCTGTTGCTGCTTGGCCTGCCTCTGGTGGGAGGTGATCAACATCCTGTAACGCGGAGAGCAATTGCAGAAGTTGAGAGGCTTTGTTGTCTAGGGCCTCTAGGAGGAACCAGAGGTCGTCCATGTTCCGACGTAGGTCGAACACCAGGCTCTGCACCAGGGCAAGGGATGCAACAAGGGGCAGGAATTTGAGTGGATTGTGGCAGGGACGAGGAGGAGGTGGTTGAAGAGGAGGAGGATAACAGTGAGGGAGTAAGTGGGGGATGGATGACTAGGTGGGGTCGGTTTGGTTGGCAGGCTGACCCACGTTTTGACTTCCCTCGTAGCCAGGGCATATTCGGGACAGTGGGAGAGAGAAAATGTGCCAGCAACAGAGTAGGAGAGGACAAAAGCAGAGCAGGGAAAAGATGGGCAGGAGGTGAAGCTCTGAGAAGAGAAACTAGGAGAAGTGTTTGGTGCAAAAGTGACATGGGTTTTCGGGTTGTTGGGGTGCTGGACTCAAAATTGGGCTTCTATTGTTCCGTGGTCTACAAATAGCATGGACACTTCCGCGATAAACAAATTGACAAGTGGTCCTGCAGATTATTTGAATTTTTGGATAACAGGTTCTGGGGCTGCCGTGCTGAAAATCGAGCTTCTGTTGTTACCCGAATAAGTTTTCCTTTTTACATATGATGGTGGACAAAAAAAGAAAAAACAATAGTACTGACGTCTGTTACATAAGGTGGTGAACATACGTATGAAAACAATGGCATTCCTGAATTAGTTTTCTTAACAAGAGCGGGTTCTTGACTTAGCTAGTTTTTGGATTGTGGGTTGTCGGGCTGGGGACCTGTTGTTCCGTGGTCTACAAATAACACCTAGACTTCCGCGATATACAAATTGACAAGCAGTTTTGCGAACTAGTTGATTTTTTTGATTGCGGGTTCTCGAGCTGGCGGGTTGAAAATCGAGCTTCTGTTGTTTCGTGGCCTACAAAAATAAAATATGTGATTTGATGAAGTAGATATATAGAGCATGCACGAAAGATTTATCCCGGGTTGTTGGGGTTGGAGGCTGAAAATTGTGTTTGTGTTGTTCCGTTGCCTACAAATAGCATCGAGAGTTCTGCGATATACAAATTGAGAAGTTGTTTTGCAGACTATTTGAAATTTATGGATCGCGGGTTGTCGGACTGGCAGGCTACAAATTGGGCATCGATTGTTCCGTGGTCTACAAATAACACCTAGAGTTCTGCGATATACATATTGACAGTCGGACTTGCGGATTACCTGAAGTTGAAGTCGCTCGTGTCGAATAAGCAAATTGAAATAATAAACTCAATAACTTATTTTTGTATCGATAAAATAATTTATAATTAAATAAAGCAAGTTTAGCATTCCCGAAATCAGTTTTCCTTTTTACATATGCTAGTGGACAAAAAAAGAAAAAAAATTAGTACTGACCTCTGTTACATAGGCTAGTGAACATAAGCATGAAAAAAATTGCGTTGCGGAATTAGGCAGGTTATTGGGCTGCAGACCTTAAATGCGGGCTTTTGTTGTTCCTTGTGCTACAAATAATAGGTAGAGTTATGAGATATACATATTGACAATCAGACTTGCGGAGTATTTGAATTTGGAGAGGCTTGTGTCGAATAAGCAAATTGAAATAATAAACTCAATAACTTATTTTAATATCAATAAAATCATTTATAATTAATTAAAACAAGTTTAACATTTTCGAATTAGTTTTTCTTTTTACATATGATGGTGGACAAAGAAAGGAAAAAAACATAGTACTGATGTCTGTTACATAGGCTGGTTAACATAAGCATGAAAAAAAAAAACGTTCCCGAATTAGTTTCTTTAAAAGAGCGGGTTCTTG
>SNQJ01S0018283.1:134801-147491 GCA_010110895.2 Picea sitchensis
TTTTTAATTAATATACAAATAAAATATTAAAATAAATTAATTAATTATGTATCGAATTTTTTTAAAGATCTAGTAGATGAAAGTTGGTTTAAGTGGAACATAATAATCACCATTGTATTAAATTGTTTATTTTACTAATTAATTCATCAAATAATTGTATTTATACTTTCATAAAATTTAAGAAATTCAAAACAACATANAGAAATTAGATAATATAATTTCTCTAATAATGCCCCACCCTCTATGTAATTAATTTGGCAATATATTAATGAGAGAGGCTATATGTACATTATTTATTTATTTTTTTAGTTTTAATTTATATAGACATTTTTATATTTTAGAGACTTGTTTTTAATTAATATACAAATAAAATATACAAATAAATTAATTAATTATGTATCGATTTTTTTTAAAGATCTAGTAGATGAAAGTTGGTTTAAGTGGAACATAATAATCACCATTGTATTAAATTGTTTATTTTACTAATTAATTCATCAAATAATTGTATTTATACTTTCATAAAATTTAAGAAATTCAAAACAACATAGTTAGAATAAAACAAATCAATAATAAATTATAACAAAAAAGTGGGGTAAAGAGAAGGTGTGATACAAATCACAATATGAAGAAATTTTGGATTCATATGGATTCTACCTCTTTCGCCTCTCCCTTGACATTAACTATCATTCTACTGATGATCTCTCGACCTTGTCTTTGACACACATCATTTTTGTAATAATAGTCATTATAGCTACCATTGTTTCTCCTTGAAATGTTGCCTCCTACTTAATGATTTGGAGTTTTGACCCCTCTCTAATGTGTGTCCGAGCTTCACAACACATTGAAAATTGTTGTTATGTTTCCACATTTTTAGATGCTCTCTCTATTTCCATGATTCCTTTAGCTACGTTCACCTTCCTATCTCGCATCGTACTCTGTGACCATGCACCTTTAGCTAAGTTATCAATAGTACTTCTTACCAAGGGGTGTTGAGCTTCAAGTACTGTGTGTGTTACACTAAGTTTATATAATATTATTTTTCTCTTGGTGTGCTTCCTCCATTTCATGTCATGTAACATTCCTATAAATGTGTTTTCAATCCTTTCCTATCAACTAAGTAATTCCACTATGTGAACTACTTCTTACATTGCAAATTCCACTCATTCTTTCTTCTCAAGTAGAAACACATCGTGAATGTATCATATGTTTTACTACACACGTGCACACACTTCACACAACCCTAGGAAAGGACAATGCAAAGGCATATACGTCATAATTACGAAGCATGGAGTTCACATTAAGGGAGAATAACGAATGAAAGATTTTATTATTATTATTATTAAAACTCAAATTTTATTAAATTTATTATTATTTTAAGTATCAATAATTATAAATTATTGCACCGAAAGTAGCGAGGTGCTCTACAACCGAGTATGGGGGAGATGTTGAGGCGTTAGCATTATGTTAGATTACGCTACATTAAAAAAAAGTCGGCTCAATTAAAAAAATAACAATAATAAAAAAAAGTCGACTTAATTAAAAAAAACTTTTACATGCACCATGTAAAATTTGACATGGAATGATATAATAATAAAAAAAATACACCTTAAGAAATTGGATCCCTCTTGATGCTTGATAACTCCAGGTTTAAGATGGATTTACACTGATTATTCCTTCCTTTCCACACTCTTCTTGCTTGATGAGTTGTTGAGATTGGAATAAAAAATATTGACACATACAAGATGCAAGAATGACACACCTATACCTAATGAGATGCAAAATTAGATGTACCTAGACACAATTAAACTGAAAAATGATGTGAAACAACTAGACATAGAAAATGACATGGCAAGATATATTCCATTAGATGCAAATGTGATAAATATGCACAAATACATTCTAAGACATAAAAAAAGATGCCTTAAGGTGTGGAAAGTCGATGCAAGGGAGACTTATAAGTGATTATTTGAGATGCACATTAGGATACAACCATACACAAATATGGAGGAAAGTGATGCAAAATGGACTAAATAAGATACAAAGAGACTCAAAAGAAAGGTAATGAGCAACAAAAAAAAAATCCAAAATTAAGAAAAATGTATACCCATAAATGTAGAATGATGTGGAACGAGGCATACAATCAACACAAAAAAAGATGCCAAATCGACATAAACAAATATGACACTTGTAGTATCCTTTTCATCTTTAAAAGTCAATAATTTTTTTTTAAATAACGAAAACCAAAAATGCAAAAAAAACGTAAACTTATACTACATCAATGCCTTTGTATATAACACCACTCCTTTATTATTTCTCTAACCCTTATACAATTCATGTCGATCTATGTACATTTACAACAATTACAAATTTGTAACTAAGATGAACTTGAACATGACTTCAAACCTTACCAATCTACCACTAGTTCAACAAACTATGTGCCTATAAGAAATTGACATTCAAAATATAATAAAATATCAGTTTTTTTTAAAACAAAAGAATCTATAAATGACTATAGACAATGTGAATATAATACCATCACTAAATATTATTCAAGATAAGGCAATTAAGAAAGACACAACCATCCACCCTTAGCAAATAAAACATAACCCTTAGCCAATAGCTAAATGAATATGCTCAAGGCAAATAATCTATTTTTAAGATTATAACAATATTTTACTCAATTGGAAATTTACATGAGCCAGAGCACTATAGGCTGAATAGTTTTATTTTTTATTTTTTATTGTTAAATGCGATTATTATTATAATAAATTCCACACATATATATTGTGTGTACGAGCTCCCACACATGTCCTTTGGGGCCTACCTCATATATATATCCTAGTGTGTACGAGCTCTCACAAGTCCTTTGGGTCCTACAAGCGCATAACGGTCCATGTCATTATAAATGTGGTTGGACATCGACATATTTTTTAATTATATAGTATATTTAAAAAAAATAATTATATTATTAAAAAAATAATTTATAAGTTATTTTGAAATTTAAATTTGATAGTATGCATTTTGAATTATAGTTGATGGACTAAAAATTATTGGTCAACTTCATTACTTTACACTATTTGTCTAAACCCGGGAAGGGGTCCTACACATTGTTCAATTTTTTTATTTTTTATTATTTTAAGTGATAACTTTAATATTAATCTGATTAATAAAGTGTTTGAAAGATAAAAAGATTCTAATTTCATTAATTACTTTGCATTATTCAATAAAATCAATTGGATTGGTTTTTTTAATTCAAGTTATCTAATATATATATTTTCTTCTCTTTCCCAAAAGCACCATCAAAAGTATAACCCTCTAGTCCTAATAATATCTGTATCATCTTTTTTTGGAAGGTTTGAAAAGGTTCTTACCAAGTATTATATTCTAGATCCCTTTCTAAAATATTTTTTGTGCCAATTAATTTTTATTCAATATGAGGTATTTTTATTAGAAGGATATGTTATTTTTTTCATTTTGTATTTCAAAATTTTTTATTCTTTATAAACAAATTTTGTATAAACCCTTTTAGAAGGTAGGTTTTGCATTTTTCTTATTCATGTTAAAATTATTAATGAGAATTTGGCTTGTTGTGATAAGGCTAGAAGGGTAGATGCTCTAGGAGTGGGACCCCAAGCAGGTGTATCTCCAGATGTCTCAGACCTTGCTAAGTCATAAGTTACCTGCTAGACACTGGCTTGTGGGTTGTTGACACTAAACCTAGGGGTCATAATGACAGTCATCAGGATTTGAATTTGAGCCTTGCTCAAGTAATCCTGATCAATTATTGATTCTTCCAGATTAAAAAAACAACAACCCCTTTTTGTATTTATAATTTATGGGTGAAGTTTTTAGATGCTTCCTTCATACTTAAGTGTTAAACATCCACCACTTGTCAATAAGTGAGATATTGTTCACATTATAAAGTGTGATCGCTCAACTTGATTTAATGACTATGAAAACTTAATTGGTAAAAACCCCTTTCCTTATGTGAGAACATCACTCTTAAGAGAAAACATACCATTTTTTCAAGTTTAATACTTAATAATGCTACATTTTTACCAACCAAACTTACCCTCTCACAATGATATTTACGATATTTAACTTATAACAAAGTTAAAAGAAAATATCAATTTATAAATGCACTACCTTTACAAACTTGTATTCAACCAAAACTATCACTATCAACTCCTACTATATTATAATATAGTAGCTTTGTGAAATAAAATGTTTCACAAAGGTGATGTGATGTTTTCTATTTTAACATCAATATCAAAGTATGAATTTCATTGATTAAAATGTTTCTATGAAGTATTCTATATTTTGTGTTTGATATTAAGAAAAGAAATCCTATAAATCAGAAAGGTCTCAAATGAGGTTAGGAGTGAAAGTGGAGGTAATAGTGTGTTGAAGGAGTAAATGAAGGTATAGTAAAGGAAGGTATAACCATATCTTCCAAAGAAGGCAATTGATTATACCTAAACACTTTTTTGAGAAGAGTTGTTCATTGGAGGGGATCCAAAGATGAAAGTTGTAAAATTTTCAACATAGTTGTTCATTGGATGGGATCCAATGATGAAAGTTGTAAATTTTTTTAATATAGCCAAGTTTGCTTGTAATTTTTTTAATTAGTAATGTGCTTTTTTAAATTTTTAATAAAATAAAGTTATGAATTATTTATTATTATTATTTATATAAATTTAATTGTTATAATTTTAAAATAATAAAAAATAAATTTAATGTATAGAATGAGTAAAGGAGAAAAAACAATTTAAAATTTAAATTATTTTATAATAAATTAATCTTTATATTAATAATAAAAAAATTATATTTATATAAACATATTTTTATTGATTTAAGTTTATTCTATATAAGGATTTTTATGAGTAAAGCACATTAGTAATAATGATAATAATAATCTACGAAGGTATACATACCCAACCCCTCTCTGGATTTGAACTTGTGACCTCTTAGGAGGAAACACATGTTCTTAACCATTAGGCCCACTCAAGCTGTATATATTGATAGGTTTACTAAGGATGACATCCATGAATATGAGAAGTATCCTGCCGATTTTCTCACAAAATTTTCATCAGAGACAAAAAGATAGATAGATTTGATTAAATAGTTCAATGGACCAACTCCCACCAAACAAAGATGCTTACACTTCCGTGAAATTTAAGAAAAATCAAAACAACATAATTATAACAAAACAAATGAGCAAAATATTACAACAAAAAAGTAGAGCAAAGTAAATGTGTGATCTAGATCATGGTGTAAAGGAATTTTGGATTGTACCTCTTTTGTCTCTCCATTAACACTCACTATCATTCAACTAATGATCTTTGGTATGACACTTATTGGCAAATAAGAGGGGTTAGAGAAAGTCTCAAACAATAATGTTTTGTTTCTATGTGAATCTTTGTAATCAGTTTGTCAAAATCTATTCGTGTTCTCAAAGATTTGGCATTAGAAATATGAAAGTGTCTGTTCTCGCCTCCATATGTAGTAGAATGTCGAAGAACATCAAATTATTTGCACTTCACAAGAAGATGCTTTTTATTTTCTTGAAATCCATGTGCTTTTTTTTGTTGTTTCAGCTTTGCGGCAACCTCTTTTTGAATACAAACTTACTCGTTTTTGTTTTAAAAAAACTAATGATCTTTGGATCTGTCTTTAGCTAACATCATTCTTGCAACAACCGTTCCAATAACTCTTATTGTTTACCTTGAACGTGGCCTCCGTGATTTAGATATTTGACCTTCCTCTAATGGGTGTAGGCTAATCACCAACTAAATCACCATATTTTCGACATCTCATCAAAAAGGATTTTGAGCCAAATTTAACAACTAAATAACAATATAGTAATGTGTTTTCATCAATTCAAAACTTGGATCTAAGCATGATCCATGATCTTTGAATCGACCAAAATTATCCAAATTGTAGTTTAGACAACAAATTGATCAAATTGAAAAGTTTTTTGTTTATAAAATTCTAACCAATACAATAAAAAAAAAGAAGAAATTTAATCAATAAAAAAATGGAGAAATTTAATTAGTTGATAGACAACTCCTTTCCCTTTTAATATAACACAAATTTCGTAACACATTGATAATTGTTGCTCTGTTGTCACCTCTTCTCTTTCTCTCTCAACGATTTTTTCCATAAAAATGTCAAGTTACAAATAATCTCAAGTGCTAATTTCTACTGTCAAAATGTTCTACAAATTTGATCCTTTTCCGATAGCTCAAGTAAAGTAACTGGTAGGGAAATTGACATGATCAAAATGGTAGAAATTTAACCTTCTATTAGTTTATGTTAAACTGGTTTATATAATATTATCAACCCTAAGAAAGGACAAAGCCAACGCATATACACCATACTGGGGAAGCATGCAGGGCACGTTAGGAAAAATAATAAATACCACGAAAGAAAAGTAATTTTGTATAGAAAAACAGGATTTATAAATTTCATTATCAATTTACGTATCAATAATTATAATCTATTATTCCTTTCCTTTCCATACTTTGCTTGATTGATCGTTGAGGCTGGAAAATAAAAATGGAAGGCGATGAACACCTCTTCTCAGTTTGCGCTAGTGCCATTTTGACGATCATCCGACTAGGTCGCGAGCGATGGGAGGTAACAGGTTCCAATCCGGGGAGCACATCGTGGGGAAGCCCGTGCAGAAGAAATTCAGAGGTTACGGGGTTTTCACGGGCAAAGTAGTCTCCTACAACTCGGCCCGGGGGTTTTACAGGGTCAGGTACGAGGACGGGGACGCAGAGGAGCTCGACATCGACGATGTCCGTCGCATTCTGGTGCTGGAAGATGAAAATGGCAGGAAGAGGAAGCGCGATGATCAGACTCCGAAGCCGCGGAAGAAGAGGATAAAAAATGGCGTCGGCCGGCCCAGAAAGACTCCAAAGGGGGCCGAGTTGTCAAACACGGGAACTCCTGGGAGGAGTACAGGAAAGGAAACCGAGGTTTCGAACACGGGATTTCTTGGGGAGAGTAGAGCAAAGGAGGCCGAGGTTTCGAACACGGGACCTCTTGTGGGGAACGGAGGAAAGGAGGCCGAGGTTTCGAACACGGGACCTCTTGCGGGGAACGGAGGAAAGGAGGCCGAGGTTTCGAACACGGGACCTCTTGCGGGGAGCGGAGGAAAGGAGGCGGAGGTTTCGAACACCGAAGATCTTGGGAGGAGTAGAGGAAAGGAGGCGGAGGTCTCGAACACTGGAGATCTTGGGAGTAGAGGGAAGGAGGCGGAGGTTTCGAACACGGAACCTCCTAATCGTAAGAGGTTTAGAAGAAAGAAGGCAGAAGTTTGGAACACGGGACCTGTCAGGAGGAGTCCTCGCGTGAGAGAATCCGCAGAAAATGCTATCGAAAGGCCCACTCCGCCTAAGCAGCGCAGGCGCAGGGTTAGGGTTCAAGATGACGGTTTAGCACGGTCGATGCCCTCAGTGTCCCAGCTGCCCCCGTCATCTAGCGATTTATGTGTGCCGGAGGAATCCGTGCCGAATTTGTTATATATTTATAATTCTTTGAGGTCTTTCAGTAGACTGTTGTTTTTGAGCCCGTTCGGGCTTGATGATTTCGTCGGGGCATTGAACTACAAGTCTGCCAATTCTTTACTGGATGCCGTGCACGTGAAGCTTCTGCAAGCATTGAGGAGGCATCTTTATTCTGTTTCCCGAGAAGAGGGTTCTGCTGCTGCAGCTGCGGCTAGATGTTTGAGGTACTATTGTCTTTTTTTCCCAAACTTTTTATTTTATTTCCGAGAAACAAAGTGGAGGCACTTCTTTCTTTTCCACCAAATTCGCCCAAAACATGCACCCAGCTTCGTCCTTTTTTTTGTCATGTCCTCTATGTGGGACAGATCAAAGTGAGAATGGATTAATACTCCGTCAATCCCACGAGTGAACCAAGGTCCCATTAGCATTTTTGTTAATTCTTAAATTGAATAAGAACTCAAGACCAACGACCTGTGGATATGAGTCCTTAATCAAAATGCCATGCCAGACTGGGGCATTTGGCAAGGCACCCACATTATTGGCAGAAATTCAACCCATGGAGCTGTATGTGGAATTGTAGTGATGGGGTGATTGAACTCAAGACTTACTACCCATTTGGCAAGGCACCCACATTATTGGCAGAAATTCAACCCATGGAGCTGTATGTGGAATTGTAGTGACGGGGTGATTGAACTCAAGACTTACTACCTATGTATATGGGTCTTTTGCGGAAATGTTAGATCAGTGAATTCGGCTAGGTATCCGTGTGATTGGTAGAATTTCAATTCATGGAGCTGTATGTGGGGTATCCGTGTGATTGGTAGAATTTCAATTCATGGAGCTGTATGTGGGGAGCCTTAGAGATGCATGGCACTGCAGGGGATGATCGTACTCAAGACCATCTACCTGTGGATATGGGTTCTTAACCAAAATGCCAGACTGGGCATTTGGTACTGGTGAACTACATATAATACAGGAAGAATCGGTTTCTGTTAGTCATGCAATTCCCATTCTTAAGACAAATAAATTTGTTAGTGAACCATCCATCAGGATCAGCATTAACAACAGAGTAGCTGAAATGTGAATAGAGTGAATCAAGTTTAACATTGAAAGACTATATTGTACTCTTACGAGTAGTTGACTCCAAAACCGAGTGCCCCAAGTGCCCCAAGTCGTACTTATGATTTTGACTCCGACGACTCAGTTGTCTGTCTATAAAATCACAGAAAAACTGAAAAAAAACTCCAAATTTCTTATTTTTATGGCCAAATTTCTCAGCAGACAACCAGTAGACTTGTCACTGTCCAAATCCATGGAGTTTTGTAGTAACATCAATGTACTTTGAACAAGTTTTTATAGGAAATTTGCATTATATGGACATTGTAAATATTCATATCAGTGAAAAGTATTTTTATTTGTGAAATTTAGTTGAGTTTTTTGTTATGTTTGATTCCCTTCAAATATTCTGCGTCAACTCCCAATTTTTTCACTAGTCCAAGTCAACTCTTTCTCTTCGGCCCTGCTGGATTATTATTCTCTGGATTGGGCTGGTAACTCTCTTTTGCACAAATATTTGGATTCTTTGTATGTTCATATCCCCAGTGACTATATTATGATACTCTGACTGGCTCTAACTTCTGTCTCTGAACTCAATCTGACATCTGCCATTGCCGGTCCTGATATGAGCGTACAAGTTCTCAACTGTCCACACAGTCTGTGCAAATGTCTATTGCACATGGACATATAGTACCAGAGAGTGCGACATAGGTCTAATCTCAGCACATGATTCATCATTATATTAGCCAATTATGATTTTTGTTGGTAACTTCATGCACATAATGTTATATTAGGAATCAGAGATTAATTCTATCTTTAGGAGATTATTTTAATATCCTCTAGGTAATCCCAACCTATTGTCCAATTCTGGCACAGCTTTGTAATATGAATTTGTGTGTGGTTGATGTACAGTTAAGAATTCATGTGCTGTATCAGTTGGTATCAGATCGTCATTTTGGCCTTCATCCTGGTCTTTTTTATAGTCCATCTCTACAATCGAGTCTACATCCAATTGCTTTAGGCTTTCATCCTGGTTTCTATTGAAGCCTGCCTGCATAGTCAGTTTCGTCACTACCCCAGTTCTCAGAGTCCACCTCAATCGGGCTCACAACAGAAATTGGGCCTATGGCAGACTGGATCTATAAGGTGCAGTGATATGATTATTGCCAATGACTTCCACAGTTTGAACTTTGAACTGGTACAAAGTCCTTGCTTTTAGCAAGCTGTCTGGTTCGGTTGCTATCAATTGATTTAGATCTCCATCTGTTTCCTAGATGAGGAATAGCTGTTCACATTCTTTATAATAGAAGCTTTTCTGTAGAAACTTAGAACATTAATCACATGGTGGGTGAGCTATTATTTGTCAGGATTGTCACAATGTGGGAGTTTAAGCCCTCCATAGCAGGCACATGATGTTCTGTAATTGAAAAGTTGCTTATGGGTTTAATGAATTAACTAGGACTTCCAAATAGAAATAATTCAACATGGAACTCAGGTTTCTATAGGAGGAAACTGTAGAAACAAAAAAAATTGCAATTGCCTGTGTGTTCAGGGACGGCTATTATCATAGACTTACTGCTTTTAAGGGTTGTTTCCACTTATTTGTGGCATGCGATCCTTAATTACTACAATCAAAGAAGCTATGCCCTTCCTAAAGTCCACTCATTTGTCTGTAACTCTGCAGGTATACGAAGTCTTACTGGTTTGCTCCATATTCATCTTAAAATTTGTAGTGCTTTCAACAACGGTTGTCTGATTAGGCTGCTGTCCGTATGATTGTGCTAAATCCCCACCATAAATATGAATAGGAAATAGACATCTAGCAGGAATTTTGTTCCTATTCTTAACTCTACATTGTTTGATCCTTTGAGGTATTTTTTATTGCTTTGTTTCAATATTCATTTTTCTAAGCTTGTTGAGCTTTCAATGTTTAATTAATCTGCATTTTCATTGTGTAGGCACCAGGACTGGAATTTTCTAGATATGGTAACCTGGCCAGTTTATTTGGTAGAATACCTAACAGCGCAAGGGTTTAGTAAAATCTATGGCCAAAAGGTTGGTCGTCTGAGGCTTTTAGATGGTGAGTACTCTAGGACACCGGTGTCTATAAAACTCACTATTTTACAGTTTCTCTGTGATGATGTCATGGAAGCCGAAGAAATAAGGGCAGAAATCAGCATGCGGCTAAACGATGAACCAGATGCAGAGACAGAGACTGACATTAAGGCTAACTTGTTCCCTGGTGTGCGGTCAGTTAAAACGAAATTGAGGTCTGGGAGAGTATGCAGACGTCTATGGAAAGAAAATGAGGAATTAGACTATACTAAAATAGATGACCATGGAAGCTCCATTTCAAGTCAAATGCTTGTTGAGAATGTAAGTTATGTGGGAGATAAGACAACATTACATCGCAAATTACGCTGCAGCCGCGCTCGTAAAGATGAAAAAATAAGACCAGTAGAAAATTTGAACAGTGATGAGTGCTGCCTTTGTGGGATGGATGGTACTTTAATTTGTTGCGACAGTTGTCCTGCTGCGTATCATTCTAGATGTGTTGGTGTTTCAAAAGCCTTTTTACCCGAAGGGGATTGGTATTGTCCCGAGTGTTTGGTGAAAGAAAGCACCAAAGGACTTGAGGCGTTGAGTGGTTTACAAGGAGCCGAGATGTTGGGTTTTGATCCATATGGACGTGTATACTTCTCTGCCTGCGGTTACTTGTTAGTGTAAGTTAAACTTCTGATGGCTTGAATTAATAATCTTCTGTTACTTTTTTGTATGCATTTTTGACTGAGGTGTTCTTTATGATTATAATGCCTTTATATTTTTAGATTGCTTTTATGGAAGAAACTAATTGCATAAAAATACATCGTTCACAACTACATGGTCCTTCTACCAATTTCAGACTTTTTTTGGTATCGTGTTTGGGAATCTCTGCTGATTCATATGTGTTTCAAGGTCCTTGTCATTTGATGGAATCTTTGTTATTTATTGCATTAAAAAGCTTTTGAAATTTATAAAATTTGTTATTTTTTCCCTCCCAATTACATTGTTTGCAAGTGCCAATTATTTATCTTTCCCTTTATCAGGGCTTTCGAGACATTTCAATATTCCACATTCGTAGCAATCTTCTGGTTCTGAATGGAAGCTTTCAATGGAGCCAATAATTTATAGCTTGCCAGGCTGGATAGTTTCATTCCTTCCATTGTATGCACTTTCTTTGGTTTGATAGAGATTTATATTTTCGTATTCGTATAGTTCTAAGGATGGATGTGTTACTTCATTATGCCTTTTGTGCACATCATGTTTGGAGTTAGTTATAGACTTGTCAATTTTTAAGGGAAGAATCTTTGTACCATTATTTGCTATTGTTAATGATGCATAAGATAGTGGATTCATAGTTACAATGATTTCGAGACCAATTTTTGTTGGATTTATTTAATTCAAAGCTTTTCTTTGAACTATATTGTCACAGGTCAGATTCTTCCTTCGATCGAGCTACAACTCACAAGTATTACAACAGAAATGATACAATGAAGGTTTTGAAGATATTAGACTCATCAGCTCCTCTATATCATAATATATGGAATGCTATTGTACAATGCCGGGATATCCCAATCAGATATAGTGATAAGCCAAAGCATAAAATGAGCAAAATGGATCCATCATGGCTTACAAAGGCAGATAATTTTTCTGATAAATGCTCATCAGAATTATCTGCTATATCTGTCTCGCAGTCTTTTGTTCCACAGGATCAAAAGAAAGGGTATATAGGTGCCCAAGAGGTTGTAAATCTCAAAAAAGTGCCATCTCAAAAGTTGAAGGGTCTCCATCATTGTGATGTAGCGGGACAAAAAGAAGATTGTGAAATGCTTGTTATGGATCAGAGTAATGATAATACTCAGTTAGCAAGCTCTGAAGGTTCTTTGGAAATAACGTCATTGAATGATGTAAAAGGACATCAGAAAATTTCTGAGCAGCATTTAACTGATTTAGGTGCTCATTGTAGTCCTGGATTTACTAAAAACAGTGCATTACAGGAAGAACTACTTACTGAAACAGATGCTGGCAGTGCAGCTGTCCAAGTGGAACAAGTAAAGCAGTCTGATATGGGCACTGACTC